>CAWUFW010022979.1:0-84471 GCA_963921515.1 Calotriton arnoldi
CAGCGCCCAGAGCATCTAACACCAGTAAAACAGAGGAGACAACAGCGAAAAATGGAAGGGAGACCCACGCCAATGGTGCCAGGTCTAACAGAGTGGTATAATTTTTTTTGTGTTATCAACTTTCTTTCATGTTGGGCTCTATCTGCCAGTGGACGGTTTACTCTGCATGGCTCTGTTTGGCTTCTTGTTGGTACAATGGCTCCATTCTCCTGCATAAATTGTTGCAAGGTGATTTCAGAGTAGGAATGGAAGGCCATTCAGTGCTATCTGCTCTCCTGTTTGGGGGCGGGACACTGCGTTTCCGCTATACATTGGGGCTTCTGTGTGGGTGTAGTAATTGGAAACACCTGTTCTCAGGCAGCAGGGTTTTTCAATTTTGTACATTGCATGGCTTGATATTGCGAGCAGGATGGTATAGGTATTTTTGGATGAGACTGGCGTGCCTTTTGCGGACGAGGTCCATATTCTGCGCTGTTATGTAGCAGCCGCTGTGTGCTTCGCCATGTTTTGCACACAAGGGTGTGTCCTATTTTGCCATCACATTACTCCCTGTTCGGGACACTTGTGTGACATCAGGTTGACAACTGTGAGTTGTCGGTTGGGGACATGACTGATGCAGGAAGGCCACGTGACATGTGCCTTCAGGGTGGGGCTGGTGTGTGGGGTGTGTAGTTGTGACCCTGTGGTGTTTGTGTGCAGCCCATGCATGGCGCTGTCGTTGGCCTCTGCGTTGTGCGCATGTGTACCTGCGTTATCGCCGCTGCGGTGCCGTGACGGGACGTCACTTCCTGGTCCCGGGTAGTGGGTGCCCAGGATGTTGCGAGTTGTTTTTTTGACAGGTGGGACATGTGTGGGTACAGTGGTGGATGTGTCCTGTCCACACAGGAGTGTCTGGGGGGGCCATGTACAGTTTTTCCGCCCTTGCACTGTGTGCAGTGTTTGCGTACCCTTGTTGTGTGTCTGCCTACCTGCGTCGTCGTGGCGCGTTCACTCCTAGGTGGTGCATCAGGTAGAGCATGGGGATGGCCTGGAGTGCAGGATTCATCTCTGGGTGGGCCACCTTTTTAGTCTCCGTACTGAACAGTCGGGTTTCCGCCTTGGTTTCTTGTGCGGTGTGTCTTTGCCGGTGGGGCTGTTTGGTTGTGGCATCGTAATTTGTACGCCGGGCGGTACGTCATTTCGTCGGACGGTGTGTTTCCATTGGCTCACGCCGCTACGTAGACGGGCGCACTTTGATGGCGGGCGGCGCCGCAGGCTTACGGGCGGTGTTTGCCTGACTTTTCACATCCTAATTTTGTGGGCGTGTGGGCCGTTGCTGGCGGACGGTAACTAGCGGTTTTTGCCTCCGACGGCACGGCGGTTGTGCTTCCGCCCGACATCGTAATGGACCCCTTAATATTTAAAGAGGTATTTGAAAAAAAAAGATACTATTTATAAAGTAAAAAAATATATAAAAAAGAGACATTATTGTGTAAATAATTAAAAAAATATTGTCTACTGTTTATACTAAATTAATATAATATAACATCAAGAAAGAAATACAAAACGTAATTAATTAATAACACATTTTTATTAAATTTTTTAATATTGTTATATTATAAAAATAAATTATAAAAAATATTCAAAAAATAGTTAAAATACTTAGGGGCCCATTACGATGGCGGGCGGAAGCACAACCGCCGTGCTGGCGGATGCAAAAACCACCAGTTACCGCCGGCACGCAGCAGTCCACACGCCCGCCCAATTACGATGCGAAAAGCAGGCCAAACACCGCCGGCAAGCCAGCAACACCGTCCGCCATCAAAGTGCGCCCGCACACGTAGCGGCGCAGCACAACTGACACACACCGCCCGACGAAACACGTCCCGCCCGGCGCATAAATTACGATGCCGCAAACAAACGGCTCCCACGGCAAAGAGACACCGCACGTGAAAGAGAGGCGGAAACACGGACGCAGAGCACGGACAACGAAGAAGCGGCACCCCGGGCATGAATCCAGCACTGCAGGCCCTTCCCATGCTTCTGCTGATGCACCACCAAGGACGCAACGTACCGCGGAGACGCAGGTAGGCACACACACAACAAGTGCACGCAAACAGCGCACACAGTGCAAGGGCGGAAAAGCGGACAACCCCCCACCAGCGCGTGCACACTACACATCCACCATCGCATCCACATATGACACACAGGCCAAATCGTAACATCGCAGAACACATGTGTACACACCACCTGGGACTAGGAACCAACCACCCCGTCACGGCCCCAAAGCGCCGATGACGCCGCCACACATGCGCACAACGCAGAGGCCAACCGCAGCGCCATGCATGCGTCGCACACAGACACAGGGACACAACCAAGCAGCACACACATCAGCCCCACCCCGAACGCACATGACACGTGACAGGCCGGCCACAGACATGTCCCCAACGCCCAATTCACGGACAACACCCAACGCCACACAACCGACGCACACATGTCAGTGAAGACACGCAACAGCAGGACACACCCCAGTGTAACAAACATGGCGTAGCACACAGCGGCGGCAACACCAACTAGGAGAAGCAGGGCCCCTTCGGGAAGAGGAACGCCAGTACCACACAGAAACACCCATACCACCCTGCACATATGAACAAGACACATGAAACGGAACACCAAAGAGCCCGGGGACCGACAACAGGTGGCCCAAGAATTACATCCACACACAAGGCCCAACGCAGAGCGGAAAGGCAGCCTGCCGCCCACACAAGGGAGAGCAGACAGCACTGAATGACCTTCCATTCCAACTCCGAAACCACAGCCCTACGAAAGAAGCCGGTGAATACAGCCATTGTCCAAGAATAGACCAACACAGGCATGCCGAGGAGACCGACCACAGGGCAGATAGCGCATATCACAGAAGCACACAACGGACGGGGAAGAAAGAAGAAAACACTCCCTCATGTCGGCCACATGCAAGTTAATTGGAAGGAGTCACACAGCACTGACCTTGAACTGTCTGAGAAGCATGTGGGAAGAGGGCCCGTGTCCTCCAAACAAGCCAACAGAACACAAGTCCTGTCTCCCCACGACTACACAGAGCTCACAGCAACCCCGGAGCGTGCACATTGCAGACTGCACACACAGCCGGAGCACGCCACCTCTACGAACCGCTGCGAAATGGCAACCGCAACACACCTACCCAACTACGCCGAACAGCTCAAGCTGTACCAAACCAACACGATACATACATTGGGATGCGATCTCCTGTCCCTGCTGAACGTAAGTTACCGACTGACTTACCGCATCACATTGTTCAGCTGCGTCATGCCCGTCTTCTACTGTCGGAGGTGTCCCTACCAGCATCCCGTCGAGATATGCCTCTCCAACCCGGCATGTCTGAAGGCGGACCTGCTACCACTACTCCTCCCTCTGGACGCACACGACAGGGCCTGCTCTGCCTATGGGGGCATGGCGTATGTGGCCAACATCGCACGCGCACTGAAATGGAACCACTGTGCCTCCACACGACGGATCATCGAGAACAGCTACATCGAATGTCACCCAGCATGCCCCATCATGGTCCTCCAAGGGACAACCTACGAACAACACCTTGACAGCCACCATCCGCTTCATTGGCTGGCAAACATGTACACCACCAATGACATGGAAGCCCTGCTGGACGGCATCGCATACCTGACAACCTGTAAATACGTCGGACCACAACGCAGGTTCCCCGAGTGACCTATGAAGTCCAACCCCGCACCCATGCTCAGCTTCCGCACGGACTGGCCAGTCACCAGCACAACAGCCATACCAAACGACCGGCAACTGTAACCACACCATCAACGACATCGCCATGACATCGGATATGACCGGGACATGCACACTGTTCCCCATCACATCCAGGAACACCGCATGCATCGTGGGAGGCAGTGGCATGGGCTCTGTGCATCGCACCCACATGGACGGAACTGCACGAACAACCAGGACACGACATGGATCCAGCGCCCATGGACACACACACCGCTCAGTGGACATGAATAGGTCGCCTGGAGTCTGTGGGTGCTGCACCCCTCCCACCCCCGCCCCGGGAATCCCATACCAGGACCTTTGCATGGACGACAAGTGCATACAACAACAACACGACCCCAGTGACTGTGACATGTCCAGTAACCACCACAGTGCAACAACAAGTGGCACGCCGCTGCATGCACGCAAGCACATGCCCTGATGTCATCTCACATGCACGCGTGCATGAGGAACAACCGCAGCAAACCTGTCACATGGAACTGAGATGGACTGTGCCCATGATGCCGAGCGGTCTGGTAGGCTACATGTATACCGTCTGTGTCAAAGTCCGCAGCTCCGCAGCTATACGTAAATGTACATTAGCACAGCCTTGGCCAAGCAGATGTAACCCCACACCCTATCCCATTTGTCATCATGCTCAGTATATCCTCAACATGTATTCCGCTGCCAGTAGTGTCCACTATACTGCATCACAGAGGACAGAAGACTCAATATAATGTTTGAAACCAGAACTGTCTCCGCTGACTCATTTCACAAGTACGAATGAGAGAGGATGAGAGTATGTGAAGTACACGGCAGTCGTGACATGACCATGTAGTCCACTGGTATTGGATGTCAACGCAAATGAGTAGCACAACTGTGGAAGACACACATGTGTCGTGTGAAGTCGTATGGACGCAGTGCTCAGGTGGGTGGGTGCGACGGGTAGATGCGCACATGCCAAGTTGGAGCACGCCGTGTTGGGAGGGGTCATGTACAGTACACCACCGCTTCCCTGGGCATTGTGAGAGGACACCTGTCGGGGGAGTGAACACGTGTGTGCACAGCAGCCGGGCACACGTACAAAGCGGTACCAGGCGCACCTCAGCCCACCCTCTGTGGACAAGCTGGATCCTGTTGTGCGCCCGCCATGCCCCTTGACAAGGCACACACAGCCCCAGTCGACCAGGTGTAACCCCAACATAGTCAATCCGCACAGGCGATACAGGGCACGGGATGGCAGTGGAGCATGGTGTGTGAGAGGTCTCCTCGCGCTCCTCCTGGTCATATCACGCAGGCAATAGAACCTCAACGTTTAGCATGGCACAAGTCAAATGGAAGTGTAGGGGGACGCACCACAGCACGAGCAGCACTGACGTCACGGGAGGTGGCTCGCACCATCCCATCCATTGCCCATCATACCAACCACGCCACATGCCATTGCGACTAAGTGCAAGCGCGTGCGCCACCACCCCCGAGCCCTCCCCAGAGAGGCCAAAGAGTGAATGTGTGGGCCAACAGCCACAGACGGACGCGGCCTGGCCGCAAGGGCAGCCACAGCCACTGGGTGTCGCAGGTGGCGGATCCGGAAGGCGAAGACTGTGATGCATAGTCCATGCAGGCCGGGTCTCCATTTGGGGCACCACGCAGGTGGACGGCGTCCCGCCACACATCATACCCTGAGACAGCCCACTCGTGCAACTGGACCCACACATACACTCCTTGCCCTCTCTGGTGCGAGCTTGGGGCTGCCTGTGCAAGCGCTAGCCTCGCAGGTGAGCATGCATATTGGGGGGCGAGGGGAGGACATGAGGGCTGTGGCTCATGTGCCTGCTCAGTCATGTCAGTGATGTGTATGCGAAATTGCTATGTGCCGTGTTGCTTTGACATGTGTCCTCTGCCATTTAACCCAGGCGGAGACCGAACATTGACCGCCCATACCAATTGCTGGCGGACATGGACGATACAGAGGTAATCAGGAAGTTTCGGCTGGACAGGCCAACTCTGCATCGACTGTGTGCCATGTTAGAGCCCCATCTCCGTCCCCGCAGGGTGTATCCGACTGCTGTCACCCCCACGGCTAAGGTGATGGCCGCCATGCATTTCTTCGCCACTGGGTCATTCCAGCACACAGTGGGCAGTGGAGGAGGGATGTCCCAGCCCATGTTCAGCAAGGTGCTGAGGGATGTACTGGCAGCCATGATGCTGTACCGGAACAGGTACATCAGATTCCCCAGGGCTCGTGAATTGGCGGCAGTGAAGGGTGCATTCTATGCCCTTGGCAGAATCCCACACGTCGTGGGAGCCATTGACTGCACTCATGTTGGCCTTGTTCCACCACAGGCCACTGAGCACCTGTACCGCAACAGGAAGCACACGCACTCCCTGAATGTGCAAGTGGTGTGCCTTGCGGACATGGTGATCACCCACGTGTGTGCCAAGTTTCCAGGCTCGGCCCATGACGCACACATAATGCGCAACAGCATCTTGCCACGACTGATGGCCAATATGCAACAGGATCGTGGCTGTATTGTCGGTGAGTATGTGGAGTGGTGTAGCGTGCTGGTTGTGCGATGCTGTCCCCTGTCCAGTTGGAATAGCAACGGTTCTCTGTGTCCCTCACACCCAGGTGACTCTGCGTACCCGAATGGGGCATGGCTGCTCAGTCCATTGAGGAATCCTCGCACCCCAGCAGACGATCGATACAATGAGGCACATGGGAGGACCAGACGTGTGGTCGAGCGTACCTTTGGCCTCCTCAAGTCCAGGTTCAGGTGCCTGGACCGCACCGAGGGTGCACTGGCGTACTCCCCACAGAAGGTGTGCCAGATAGTGGTGGCGTGCTGCATGCTGCACAATCTGGCCATTCGGAAGCAGATCCCCCTCATTGTGGATGACGGAGATCAACCAGGGCCCCAGCCCGCAGACCAGGACAGCTCGAGTGAGGTGGACAGCGGAGAGGAGGAAGCTGGGAATGTGCGGCAGCAGCTCATCGCCCGCTACTTCACTTGACGGTGAGTGTCCATGTACGACGGATGATGTGTCTGTATCTGTGCAGGTGTGTGTGTGTGCTGTGTCAGGGTGGCCGTATGTTCACTGCGTGCAGTGTGTCAACGCTCCATGGCCAGGGTAGTATGCCACTGTTGGTGACTGTGGCATTGTGCCCTATTGCTCTGTGCGATGTGTGTACATTGCTTGTAGTTGTTGACATGTACTGTGTGATGGGTGTGTGACACACTCATTGAATGTGCTCCTGTTCTGTCTCCCACCCCTAGGTCCCTACAGGCCCTCCGGATTCCATTGCCATGCCACGCATCAGGTGCCTTTCCGCCCAAGGTGGCCGTTGCATTCCGTACAAATAAAACACAGGGCACAAACAGCAGTTAGTGAAAAAGGTGCATTTATTACAAACTGTGACATGTGATTGTGTGTAAGGTGATGACAAAAGTGGTGCGTGCAGTGACAATGAGCTGTCGGTCATGGCTGCGTGATGATCAGGGTGTACCCACTGGTTCTATGTCCATAGTCCAACACACACATGCCATCCAGCTGGCTGTGTGGAGTGGGATCGTAGAGCAAGTCAATGCAGTGGCTGGTCAAGGAAGGCTGGCGGAAGGCTGGCTGGCTGCCTCACTTGCGACTGGAGCGTGCGAAGTCCTCCCGGGAGATCTGTTTCCTCTTCGGACGGCCCCTTCCACGTTTGGGAGGGGGTGTGTGGTGGCGACCTGCTGGTGGTGGGTGAGGTGTGCTCACTGGCTGTGGACGCAGGGGAAGTGGACACTGCTGCCCGAGCCTGCGCCCTAGCAGGTGGTGGCGGAGGTGGTGTTGCTGGCCTTGCCTGTGACCCCACCGCCACCACCAGCTGGCCCATGAGGTCCACGAGTTGGTCCATACGGGACACGAATTGGCCCATATGGGCGTCCATGGACCTCAGCACCCCCAGCACCTCCCGCGTGTCAGTAGCAGACCTGGCCCATTGTCCTTGGGCCTCTTCATAGGCCCCAAGGACTCTGGCCATTTGAGGCAGGGCATGGCTCCCAGGGGAGGCTGGCGTTTCCCTGACCCTGCTCCTCCTACCAGTCCTGCTGCCACCGGCCTGCCCACTAGCCACATTGCACACCACGGTCCTCGCTGTGGCTCCCAGGGTGGATCCAGTCGGCCGGGCCACCACCTGCGCTGGGGCTGGTGCCAGCGAAGACGTGGTGGTGGTGGAGGCGGTGGTGGTCGGTGCGGCGATGGTGGCGGTTGCGGCAGTGGTAGTGGCCGCAATGACCGTGGGTGTGGCCGCAACGACAGTGGCAGCAGGGGACTGGGACTGTTCAGCATCCCTGGATGATGGGTTGGTGGGTAGGAGGGGTCCTGGGGAGCGGCTGGGCCCTGCCACGCCAGATGGGCCAGCTTGGTGGTCCGTGTCCGAAGAGGAGGACAGATCCTCCAGATCCGTGTGTCCTCGTTGGGGGCTTGTAGGCTGGCTGTGCTGGCTGCTGTCTCCATCCCCAGCATCCAGCAGTTCGTCACCTGTGGAGAGAATGAGATTTGTTATTGTGTTGCACCTGGCGAAGTATGTATTAGTCGTCTGACATTGGCAGTTCGTGCAATCTCGTACATGGGTTTCCCGGAGGCGAGTGTGTGGCTGTGGCATCTGTAGTTGTGTGTGCTAGGCAATGGGACTGTGTGCTGTGCACATGTGGCATGGGACGGATTGGCCATGCCGATGGGTGTGTTGCTGTGCCCCTACTCATTGTGACTCTGGTGTATGCGGGCTCCTGGCCCATCCTGGGTCTGGTTTGTACTTTGCTTTTGGAGTTCATATGGAACGCTTAGGAACGCATATGGCAACATGGGGGCCATGCCCCAGATTCGCATTTGGGAGGGGATATGCTTTTGGGGTTCAAATGGAACGCTTAGGAACGCATATGGCAACATGGGGGCCATGCCCCAGATTCGCATTTGGGAGGGGATATGCTTTTGGGGTTCAAATGGAACGCTTAGGAACGCATATGGCAACATGGGGGCCATGCCCCAGATTCGCATTTGGGAGGGGATATGCTTTTGGGGTACATGCTGTGAGCCATGGGTGCCGAACGTGACATGTGTTGTGGCAGCATGACAGTGCATGGTCTGAGGTGTGTGCATGCCTGACATGCCCTGCATATTTGCTGTCTGTTGTGGTTACTGGACATGGCATTGGACGCATCGTTATGAGTGAGTGATAGTTGTGTGCCAGCCAACGTATTGCAGTTGTCCCATCTCCTTGGTGTGCATGCTGCCCTGTGCCATGTGCATCACTGCAGTGCTCGGGGGGTGTGGCCCATGTTGTGTGTTGTTGCTCACAGTGTGTCGTGCGCTTAATTGACTACTGGCACATGGTTGGTCATGGGCATGTGTCTTAGCGTGACTGCTGTATGTGTGGCAGCTGTGCGGATGACATGCCTTTCATGAGACTGGGGCTGACGGATGGGATGGATGGTATGTTGTATGTGCATGGTGTGTCTGTGAGTTTGATGGGTTCAGTGGTGTTCGTGTGCATTTCTGTTGTTCCGCTCTGTTGCGTCTAGTGTTGTTTGTCTTACATAGGCGTAGTTGTGGGGTGTGGGGTTGACAGGCAGTGGGGGCTACATGGACAGGACTTCCATGGTGTTTCTGTTGTGTGTGATGAGTTGCACAGTGGCTGCCGTGTGGGACTATATTCAGTGTGGCTTGTGCATGCAGACGTGGCTCCTTGGGTGTTGCTATGTCTGTGATGGGTCATGTGGGGTGTGAGTCTGTTGTTCATGTCCGTGTGCACATTGTTCACTTGTTCGTGACGGTGGGCGGTGCTGCGTGTTCGTCTGCTACGTGACATGTCCCATGTGTTGGTGGTGTTATGCTCCTCATGCCTCCAGTAATCCAGCCCTGTCCAGTTTCCCACCTGCAAGTTGTTCGTGCGTGCACTGTACTGGATGCCACATGGCTCTGAGCGGGGGTGCTCCATGTTGCAGGTCTGTGGGGGTGGGGGGTGTAGTGGGTCGTGGGGTGGCTGTACACCCACTGACACCGATTGCTGTGGACCGCGATGTCTGCCTTTCGGCTGTCGTTGTGCACTGCGGTGGCTGACACGTGGCTGTGGGGTGTGGGGGATGCTCCTCCTTGCTGTGCTGTGGGACTGGGGCCTGGTGTGTGTTGTACTTGGGCTGTCCACCGTCCCACCCACTGCACTTTGTGTTCCTGCCACTTACCTGTTACTTGTCGGTTAGTGCAGCTGTGGCGGACACATGGGTGTGGTGGGTGCTCGTTGTGGCGCTTCTGGCATATTTGGGGACCTGTTGGTGGTTACGTGGCTGGCTTAGTGTACACATGTCCCCACGCATCTTACAGTTGTTCGGTTTGGGCTGTGTGTGGTAGTGTCTGTTGCATGTGTGTGTGATGTGTTGTGTATTGTGTGCTGGACATGGGGGTGTTTGTCCCTGGGAGCTGTGGCATGGTAGTTGCGCATGTGAGTACATAGCGGTGTGCTGGTATACATTAGTTTGTACTTACCAGCCTCCACTCCCCCTGCTAATCCGGCGAGGAACTCCGGATGTATTACAACTCGCACCTTCTCCTCCCACGCTTTGAAGGTCTTAAAGAGCGCGGGATTCCCTCCGCCAGTGACGGCAGCCAGCTCTCTGTTTTTGCCCTCCTTCTTCTTGACCAGGCTCTTGACGTCATTCCAACGTTTGTTTATCTCGACTCTGTTTCTGGGCAGGGTCCCGACTGCATTGACCTGGTCTACGATCCGGTTCCACATTCTGTTTCTGGTGGCTAGTGGTGTGTGCTGGACCATGTTCCCATAGATTTGTGGGTACACCTTGATGATCTCGTCGACCATGACCGTCAGCTCCATGGGCGTGAACTTGGGCATCCTTTGTGGTGCCATGGTGTTTGTGGTGCTGGTGCGGTGTGTGTTGTGTAATGTGCAGGGGGTTTGTGGTGCCGGTGTTTGGTGGTGGTGGTGGTGGTGGTGGTGGTGGTGGTGGTGGTGGTGGTGGTGGTGGTTGTGATGTGTGCGTTTCTGTGGTGTGCTGCTGTCCTTGCTGTGTCACTGTGTCCTCTCCTCTCCTCTCTGGTTTGCAATGTAGCAAGGGGTTGTGGTCTGTGGGAGTGCTGCTTTTGTACTCACCTATGTGGGTGTGTCCTCATGGTCTGTTGTTTTCAGGTGTGTTGTGTCTGGGGTTCTGGCCTTTGTATTTTTTGTTTGTCCGGGGGTGTTTTCGGGATGTGTACTGTGCTTGTGTATTTGTGCGTGCCTTGCTGTGTGGACTTGTTGGCCATGTTGTGTGCTATTGGTTTTGTGTGCAGATGGTTTCTGTGCAGGTACGTTGGCGCCATGGCTTCTGCCGTGTCGATTCTCATCGGCGTTGTTTGCGCTGGCGGGTGGTATATTTGTTGTTTTTCCGCGCTCATGGCGGTGCGATCGTAATTTCACGTGCGGTGTGTCGGCCGTGAGGGCGGGCGGTTTTGTGTTGTCGTGCGTGTTTCCGTCCGTGGCGGGCGGTTTGACTCCGACTCGGACGATGGCGGGCGGTATTTTGTGTGATTTTTCCGCCGATGGCGGTTTTCAGTTTGTGTACTCATAATGGCGTGGTCGGTGTTCAGGCGGTGTGTGCGGGCGGATTTTTGCAGCTTCCATGCCTGGCGGATTTATTTACGCCGGGTATCGTAATGGGCCCCTTAAATATTTAAAAAAAATAAATGTGCAATTTATTATGTACATTTACATTTTTTAACACATTTTTTGAAAATGTTCCCACGCTTTTCCATTGCAGTCGATGGGTGAAAATGTCCTTTTTTAATTTTTACAGAAAGACATGACGTTGGCGCGTAAACATAACTTTCGTCATTACGGGGATCGTCGCGCTACGGATCAGATGCAAGGGAGAGCTCTGTCAAGGTAAGACATATTAAAATTATTAAAATACATAGGGCCCGATTCCGATCTCGCTCGGAAGCGCTCCTGGCGGCATCCGTCAGTAGCGAGTCTGAGTCGTACGCGTGATTTCCATGCGACTCGTACAGCTGTACGAGCGAGCAAGTACGATGCGATAATCGCCTTGCGCTCCGAGCGGCTCATACGCCTCAGCGATCCCCTCAGTATGACTCCACCATAGCCGACATGCACAGCGCAACAGTGCAGATTCCCGGATGACCAAGTACGATGCGCGCACCGAGCAGCTGGATCGAGTCAAAGCCTCTGCCTTGAAAAAGCTCCGGGAAGCGGACTTCGGGGGTCCGTAGCGGGCCCTCCTTAACCCATGCCCCTATGACTCGATCACTGGGGGGGGCCCAAGGGTCCCCCCTACACATGCATGCATGGTGCGGGTGGGAGCGAGGCGTCCCCGCGACACGGGCGCCCTTGTCCGAGACGTGCGTTTATTGTCTTTGGGAGCCTATGTACGCAATGTACACCAGGCTCCCATAGACTTCAATGGGGCTACGAGCGACCCGATTCCATCAGCGCTGCTGCGCATCATGCTCTGTCGCTCGGAGCACAGGAGCACGAGTCGCTCGGAAAGCTCTACGAGCACGAGTCGGCCTTAGGGCTTTCCGAGTGCGATCGGAATCGGGCCCATAGTGTAGTCGTAATGTTTATTGTAAGGAGAGAGGAGGGAGGTAGATAGATGTAGTAAATGTGTTTTAGGTACTTTTGTTGTATGTTAACCAACTATTTAACTCCATTACAGGTTGCAGTAGTAGGCCCACGTCGGGTCTTGTTTTTTCTAAACAATTTTTGTTTAATAAGTTATTACAAATATATACATTAAAAACTTTAATAAACAAAAGTGTTTCGAAAGGTATATTTTTTTCTTTTTGCGACGGGTTTTTAAAAACAAATAAGGATTTATCGTTGTCGCGGTTAAATGTATTTTTAATATGATTTTTTTAAAAGAATTCCATTTTGGAAAATAGAAGATCGAATATTTTTACATCCACTTTTATTTGGTTTTTGGATTTTGGATATGTGAATTACATTTTTTCGAGATGGATTTTCGGCGATTGATTATGGAACTTGGAATCGTTGCATTTTGTTGCGTTTTTGCTGAAAAACAAAAAATGTAGGGGATTTTTGGGTGCGCTTTTTTAGGTATGCACAGCTTTTTATTTTAAAAAAATGTGCAGATTAAAAAGTGCAAATCGAGTTATGGATTTACCAAAAGGAATGTGGATTATTTGTAAGGGATTAAAAAAAGACAAAGGACTCTTGGTGAAAAAATGGATGGAACATAAGTCCAAGAGTTAAAAAAAGACATCTTAAGGTAAGGAGACCCGACTTTTATTACTAATTAATTAATTAATTAATTTATTTATTTTTAAATGCCAAATGAATTAGTGTTATTTTTTTAGGGCATAACAGGCAAGTAAGAAGATAGTGTAGGTTAGAAATGGAGGATGTGTGCAAGATTATCAAGGTAGTCTGAAGCCACCATCAACGTAAACTGTTGAATTGCAACCAATAGTCTTTCAGAAATTTCCTTTGTTCTTTTAGAAATATGTGGGTTCAGACTACCTGTTAATGATTGCGACATTTTCATTTCTTGGAAACTTTGCTCCTTTCCAAGAAATTATAGAAATTAGGATGAGGTTTGCCAGTTGATTTATTGAAGGAGTTGTGCCATCCCTCTATGGCATTGTTTGTTTTTGCTCCTCCCTCTAAGCAGGTCGTGTAGCAGTTTCACCACTCCACATGGAAACGTGGCTTTCTCCTGTGACCCGACCTGCTTAGATGGCCAATCCATGTGTCTTCAAAATAATTTAGAATAAGTGCCAATTTATCTTCGTTTGAGGTAAAGTATTCTGATTCTGTAATTGAAGTGTAGTACTCGTCTACACTGTCAGGAAGAACAAAGCAAAGGGCAGTTAGCTTTTTTAGTTCAAATTGTAGTTTGCTATCTGATATATAATCCTCAATTAACGATGTTTTTTAAATTTTTCACCAATATGCCTGTGAAAAGTGAAAAAAACATCCTTGAATTTGGGTATCTGTGTACAATTTGGTAATAGTATTAATCATAGGTAATTCAAAGTCAATTAGTACTTTTCTAGGATTTTGTTTGATGTTTTAGCTTTTATCACTGACAATAATTCAGTGTATGTTGAGAATTGTTTATCAGGGAGTAAACTGTAAACTAAGGGAACTACTGTGTTATTAATAAATGCGTGAATAGTATATATTTGGGTGAATGGATGGGGCATGGTTTTAAACATCCCATCCATCATCCAAATATCACTGTTCTCCAACCTTACAAGAATATGGGGTGTGCTAAAGATTAGAATTCTCTTTTGAGGGTTTTTGTTGTCATGCAAAAGAAGTGGTTCTTTAGTAACAGTTACAGAGAGTTCAGGTGGAATGATTATGTCAGAATAGGTTTGTGGTGTTACTATTTGTAGGTTACTTGCCTGTTTTTTATGTTGAACAATTCTTCTCAGATTAGCAATTGTGGGCATACTACTTGCAACATGAATGGAATGTGTTGGGCTTCCTCCCTCAAAACTTTACCACAGGGTTTATTGGAGGTGGATGCAAAATCTTTAATTTCATTTATTGTTTCTCTTACCTCAATCTCCATTGCAGAGGCAGAGTGGTTATGTTCTGTGTTTCTTAAAACAGAGTCACCAAGAGTAACCGCTCTGCCTGTGCAATGGGTTGAGTGGTATTGTACACACCTCCAATGACACCTGGGTTCAGTTAGTCTCTTCTTACAATAAACATACCCACTATGATTGAGTAAACGGTTTCCCCTGCTGGATGTTATATATTTGGCTTGATTTGAAGTCATTTTCTGTTATAGATTGAAAAAGAAACAAAGAAAAAAAATGTGTTAGTTTATTTTTAATTTCTTGTGTTTACTTGTTTAGAAGAAAAAATATACAGTACAATGTTTGCAATTTATTAAACAGTTTAAAGTTAATGCTTTTGAAGTAATATTTAATGTTTTAAATGTGTTGCATTTCTAAATTTGATGAAATGTTATTTAAAAAAAGCTTTATTGGGAGAGAAAAATGGTTAAGTTGTTTTATTGATAAATATTTCTAGTTTCTTACCTTTAGACAAGATGTTGCTTGGTGCTTTTACTTTGGTGGATGGTTTTGTTTATTAGTTGATTCCGAAAGGAAAAAGATTTTATGTGTTTTATCAGTCTTATGTTTTTTTTGATAGAGTTTAGTAGGGATAGAAACATGGTTTAGTAATTTTATTGTTTATTGATTTTGAAATCTTACCTTTTTGGAATGGTTTTGGTTGTGGTTTTCTGCTTCTTGACCAGGTTGAATTTTATTGTGGTTTGAAATAGTAGAAAAAAATTATTGTTAGGAGTTTGTGAAAATTGTAAAATGTTTACCTGCAATAAATAACATATTTTTGGTTATGGAAGAACAGGTGAATGTTTTGGCTTTTTACAAAATGTTTTGTCTTTTTACAGAACAAATACATTTGTGTTTATTTTGCAAAAATAATTATGTGAAGATTAACATATTTATTTACCTTGAAAAAGTATTATTGTTTTGGAGAAGAGCATTTTGTGGAATTAAAATATTATAAAACATTTTTACTGTCAAAAACTATATTAACATATTTTTAGGATGTAAAAAGTACCTTGTGATGTTTCTTGTTTTGATGATTGACTTTTAGAAATGTTTGAATGTTTAAAATTGTAAAATCTGGAAGAAAAAATATGTTTACAGTCTTTTAAAATTGTAAATTGGATGTAATTATATTTTGCAAACTTGTTTTCTCATTCAATATCATTGCTTTAGTCCTTTTTCGTGTAAATATTTATAAAAAATTACCTTTTTAAATAATTTTCAGAACGTCTTCTGTTGATTCTTTTATCATGAAAATATATTGATCTTTTATACACCTGATTTTAGATGCTTTAGATATCTGTTGATATATTACAGTGTATAATAAATATTTATATATTTTTTAAATATGTATAAACTAAAAAAAAACATCCCGCAATTTCCCAGAGGCAAACACATGTTGGAGTAGGATTAGTAATTTTGCACCCACCACTATCCATCATTTTCCTTGAGTTAAGCACCCCTTGGAGTAGGAATAGTAATTTTAACCCCACCAGTATCCAGCACTTTCCCTGAGGCAAGCACCTTTCGAAGTAGGAATAGTCATTTTAACCCCACCACGATCCAGCAGTTTCCCTGAGGTAAGCATCCTTCGGAGTAGGAATAGTAAATTTGCTTCCATCACTATGCAGCACTTTCCCTGAGGCAACCACCCTTTGGAGTAGGAATAGTAATTTTATCCCCACCTCTATCCTGCACTTTTTCTGAGGCAAGCACCCTTTGGAGTAGGAATAGTAATTTTAACCCCACCACTATCTATTATTTTACCTGAGGCAAGCATCCCTTGGAGTTGGAATAGTAATTTTAACCCCACTACTATCCATTACTTTCCCTGTGGCAAGCACTTTTTGAAACTTTATTTAGCATTTTCCATATTGCATTAAAACAAACATATGTAACAAGTACTCAGTGCAGCAGTACCGATGCAGCAAATTTAACATAGCAATGTTCCGAATTCTATTTTGTCAGTTGAGTCCCAATCACTGATCATTTCGAACAGGAATAGTAATTTTAACCCAACCACTAACCAACACTTTCCCCGAGGTAAACACATGTCGGAGTAGGAATATTATTTTTTCCCCCACCACTATCCAGCATTTTCTCTTAGGCAAGCACACGTTAGAGTAGGATTCTTAATTTTATCCCCACCACTATCCAGCAATTTCTGTGAGGTAAGCACCCTTTGGAGTAGGAATAGTAATTTTAATCCCACTACTATCCAGCACTTTCCCTGAGGCAAGCACCCTTCAGACTAGGAATAGTAATTTTGCACCCTCCACTATACAGCATTTTCCCTGAGGCAAGCACTCGGAGTAGGAATAGTAATTTTATCCCCACCACTATCCAGCACTTTCCCTAAGGTAAGCACCCTTTGGAGTAGGAATAGTAATTTTAAACCCACCACTATCCAGCACTTTCCCTGAGGTAAGCACCCTTTGTAGTAGGAATAGTAATTTTAAACCCACCACTATCCAGCACTTTCCCTGAGGGAAGCACATTTCAGACTAGGAATAGTAATTTTGCACCCACCACTATCCAGCATTTTCCCTGAGGCAAGCACTCGTCGGAGTAGGAATAGTAATTTCATCCCCACCACTGTCCCGCACTTCCCTGAGGTAAGCACCCTTTGGAGTAGGAATAGTAATTTTAAACCCACCACTATCACGCACTTTCCCTGAGGCAAGCACTAGTCGGAGTAGGAATAGTAATTTTATTCACACCCCTATCCTGCAGTTTCCTTGAGGCAAACCCCGTTGGAGTATGAATAGTAATTTTGCACCCTACTCTATCCATTAATTTTCCTGGGCTAAGCACCCGTCGGAGTAGGATTAGTAATTTTGTCCCCACCACTATCCAGCATTTTCCCTGAGGTAATGTCCTTCTGGAGTAAGAATAGTAATTTTGTTCCCACCACTATTCATACATTTTCCAGAGTTAAGCACCTGTCTGTTTAGGAATAGTAGTTTTGCACCCACAACTATATATTAATTTCAATGAGGCAAGCACTTGTTAGAGTAGTATTATTAGTTTAAAAATTGCAATATTCTATTTTTTTAATGTTCATAAATGTTTGTTTTACTTAAAAACGATAAATATTTAATTATATAAAGTTTTGTTTACTCACATTATATATTTTTTGTATGACTGTGTTTTCTATTGTGCTCTATGCAATGCTTACAATTTTTCGACAAAAGCTGTAAGATATTTAAAGTGGTATATGTGATTAAAATCATGCTTGGATTAATTTGGTAATTTATTATATTTAATATAGGTTTCACTTACTTGGAATTGTATATGGCACTGTTTGATGTGTATAATTTTCTGGCAGGCAAAACGCGTGTGATGTGTCTGGCAGTCAGTTAACCACTGTTTTTAAAATGGTGAACGGCTGCTTTTATATGTTTTTTTCTGGTGTACGTTAATTGAAAACAAAATTTGGTTTGTGTATATTTTTTTGTTTGCTTTTTAATGCTGCGTAAAACTGTACTTATTTTTTTAGTTTTAAAAATGTTCGTAATTTTTTTTAAGATATGTTATGTCCACCATTTTGGCGACCTGCGTGTCAAGGTGATTTCATTGAAAGTGTTGTAGGACTTTCATTTTTGTCAAGTTTAAAATGGTGGATTATTTGTTTGGTTTTTGATTCGTTTTGTGATAGTGGCGTTTTATTATGTTTAATATTTTAAATAAATAATGGTAGATATTTTAGTTAACCCGTTGCATGCTCATGACGGCTCCACGCCGTCATGAGTCACGGGCGGTGTGTGCTCATGACGGCGTGGAGCCGTCATTCCGCTACCGCTTCGCCCACGCGGCACTAATTTCCCGCCTGTGCGGGCGAATTAATGAGTGGGCGGGGTCATGACGGCTCCACGCCGTCATGAGGACACGCCGCCCGTGACTCATGATGGCGTGGAGCCGTCATAAGTACCGGAGCGGCACGCCCACTCCCTAGCCCCTCCCGCGCCGTGACGGAATTCGCGGCGCAGGGAAGGGGTTAAATAAAGTGTGTTAATGTTCGTTTTCTGGTGTCGTCGTCCTTTTGAAAATATTTTGGAAAAATGTATATGATGTGTATTTATTTTAAATATTCAATTAAAATTATATTGTTATTTATTTGCTTTCTATAAATTATTTTTATGTGTGATAAATATATTTTCATTATATAAAATAAAAGTATATTTTAACATATATATTTTTTATTGCTCTAATTTTAAAAAAACACACACGTATTATTTTCATTACTCAAGCATTAATTTTAATGTTCAGTATTTTTTCAAAATACCGTGTATTAATACAGTAACCCACCCAAAACCCCTTTTTTTGTTGCATCCCGACCCATTTGTTAGTAGAAGATTTTTTTAAATAAAAAAACACAAGTATTCATTTTAGTACTCGAGTATTTATTTTAATACTTTGTACTAATTTTAAATATCCGTGTTTTAAGACACTACCCCACCCAAAACCCCTATTATCCCTGAATCCCGTTCCAGGGGTTTATTATACAATTTTAAAACAATGCGTTGTAATTGTATGTGTTGTACCAGTATTCGTTGGAATGGTTCATTTAATGCATTAACATAATTTTGCGTTGTAAAACATGCAATGTAATGGTATTTGCGTTGTAAAAACTGTGTTGTAAAAGCATGCGTTGTAATGGCTTGCGTTGTAACGTCATATATTCAAAACTTGCAGAAGAATAAAAAATGGAGTTGGTTTGCCCGGTCCGGCTGTCACACGGGTATGGCAAGGAGTCAGGGCTAGCATGAAAACCAAGGGGGAAACATAATAACATTTTTACTGTACCAGCCCTCAAACAAAAGAGGAGTCCCCACTCCCAACAACTGACACACCCACTCACCCACTCACTCACCAATACAGCCTCTCACACAGCATCTCACTCACCCACACAGCTACTCACACACCCACTTATACACCCATACAGCCACTTACACACCCATACACACAAGGATACAGTCGCACAGCCACTCACATAATATATGTTAGAAGTAGTATCACTCAGTAGTAGTGCACCTAGTATACTAATGTAACTTTTGTAGTAGGTTAGAATATATATTTAACACCCATAAACTCTTAAAATTACTTACACTCACTTGATGGTGTCATCAGTGATTTCTCACTTGGATAACTTAGCAATGTTTGGACTTTTAGAACTTTCACAGTTATTTCCTATACAGTAAGGTGGGCATTTTACTTACAAAAGGTTGATTTCCTCTCTGACATAGCATTGCACGTCTGATATGGAATCCTTGGTTTATTCCCCTGAGTACGAGAGGGTTCACCCCTCTATACACACATGGGTTTTCTGTATCAGAGATCACAGGGTCAATTTTGGAGCTTACACATGCTATACTCACTATGTGAGCCAGTTAACTATAGGGACACTTACTACCTTCTAACTCACTCTCCCTTTAGGGCCCACCCCATTCCGAGGCATTACATCTCAATGTGGCTCAGGGACACACTCATTAGTGCACCTGGGCACCCATAGTGAAGTGAATCCCTTCTACCGTTTCTCTTACCTAAGGATGGCAATCCGTCCTTTGTTAGTGCGGAGTAATTACGTCATAACTAAGGCACTAGTCCCTTTATTTATCGCTGTGGGAGATCGTGGAAGTGTCTCTTTTTGCTATATGACACACCACTCACATGACGAGTAATCAATTGTCTTGCTAGTGTTGGCGATGTATACCATGAAAGACTTTTTTATTTGGGATCGGTGTCAGGCACTGATCGGGCCACGCATAGAGCCTCTTATTACTGTCACTGAGGGGCTGCACTTGGAGTGGCTCACTGCTGCGTGTTGCAGGGTGAGCCGAGTCTCCGTTTTTAGGGGAATTGGGGGACCGAGTTTTATATTGTTTTGCCTTTTGCTGCTTTTAAATCGTGAAGCCTTACTAGCACTAAGTTTGTGTCTGCTGCCTGTTGCAGCCTCAATTGCACTTTGCACTTTGTATTGGGATCACCGAGCGGAGCGCCATTTTTACTCCGCTCGGTTGGGCTAATTACAGGCGCCATTTTGGGGAGGTGAGCAGTCCAGCTCTTGGATTGCTCCCGGGTGGGTGCCTATTTAATGCACACCGCTACGCCGTCACGCAGCGGTGTCAGGCACTGATCGGGCCACGCATAGAGCCTCTTATTACTGTCACTGAAGGGCTGCGCTCGGAGTGGCTCACTGCTGCGTGTTGCAGGGTGAGCCGAGTCTCCGTTTTTAGGGGAATTGGGGGACCGAGTTTTATATTGATTTGCCTTTTACTGCTTTTAAATAGTGAAGCCTTACTAGCACTAAGCTTGTGTCTGCTGCCTGTTACAGCCTCAATTGCACTTTGCACTTTGTATTGGGATCACCGAGCGGAGCGCCATTTTTACTCCGCTCCGTTGGGCTAATTACAGGCGCCATTTTGGGGAGGTGAGCAGACCAGCTCTTGGATTGCTCCCGGGTGGGTGCCTATTTAATGCACACCGCTACGCCGTCACGCAGCGGTGTCAGGCACTGATCGGGCCACGCATAGAGCCTCTTATTACTGTCACTGAAGGGCTGCGCTCGGAGTGGCTCACTGCTGTGTGTTGCAGGGTGAGCCGAGTCTCCGTTTTTAGGGGAATTGGGGGACCGAGTTTTATATTGTTTTGCCTTTTACTGCTTTTAAATAGTGAAGCCTTACTAGCACTAAGTTTGTGTCTGCTGCCTGTTACAGCCTCAATTGCACTTTGCACTTTGTATTGGGTTCACCGAGCGGAGCGCCATTTTTACTCCGCTCCGTTGGGCTAATTACAGGTGCCATTTTGGGGAGGTGAGCAGTCCGGCTCTTGGATTGCTCCCGGGTGGGTGCCTATTTAATCCACACCGCTACGCAGTCGCGCAGCGGGCGCGCCGCTGGCGCGCCAAAGGCAAGCCCATCTGCGCCCGTGCGCATCCGGCCCGCGACCAGCGCCAGCCATGCTGCCCGATTTGGTAGCGGGAAGGGATTATCTTGGTCACGTGAATCGCTCCTGGCCTTGGGGAGTAATCGATGCACTGGAATCCACGGTGACCTTATGGAGAACCCTGATTCCATCTACCATTGTAAGATTTGTAACTTTACTCTGGGGATCCCTGGTGGGGCATCTAGCAGCAGGGGCAAGCCTCCCAAGGTACAGGGAACATTGTGTGGAGGGGTAAGAGCGTGTTTGATCAGTTGCAGATCGTTACCCAAGCATGCTGACGATATCTGGCTTTTGCTGATGGATAATGGTTGGGATATATTGTTCCTTACAGAAACATCGCTAAAAGAAAACACTCTACCGTCTCTGACCCTGGCGATTCCCCCTGGCCTTTGAATAATTTGTGCCAATAGGAATGGGGATAAGCAAGGTGGTGGGATGGATATTATTCTAAAGGATTCATGGGACATTGCCTCTTCAGAATTGAGCAATACGGGCTCTATTCACCCTCGTTTTGCAAAAGCCAGAAAGGGAGGAAGGTCCTTCACAGTTAGGACAGCCATGCTATGGAATGCACTGCCACTGCACTTACGCATGATGGACTCTGAAGCCGAGTTCAGAAAGAACTTGAAGACATGGCTCTTCTATCAAGGCTACATGTTAGGCCCAGTCTACATACCTGAGTTCCGCACAGCGCCAGGACACCTCTGTTTGAGGTAGCTGTTTGCGCTTTACAAATATTACCATTACTATTATTATCGTATTTTCCGCTTAATCTATGTCATAGTAACTGTGTATATCACAGGAAGATGTGTACAGTGTGTCACAAGGGGTGCAATGGATGTAACTATGAATTTGTGTATTACTAAATTGGTTGAACCTCTGTTGTAACATACTGCAAGATGGCTGACAAGGGGCCGGCTCTGAAATTCCTTCATTGATGTTTATTTCGCTATCCTGATAATGCACTTGATTGGTGTAAGCTTCGCATGTGATCAAGGTTGCTGGGCAGCCAAAATGCGTTATGTGAAGATGGATGGATTTCTGACAGCATCTATACCTTGTCCTGAGAGTGCGCTATACGATATTTTGTGGGAGACGTCTGTTTGTCGGCGTGCTCTGCCGATGCATGCACCACTTCCCAAGGGTCCACAGTTCCGGAAGGAGCGCTTTTGTGATATGGAGGAACCAGACTGAACAGGCCATGTCCATCCAAAATTCCGGTGTCTGCTGCTGGAGTAGTAGATGCCCCGCCAAGGACGCATCACAGAGGTAAGTCTGTGACGCTCCGACACAGCAGGGGGGAGGATTTGCTGGACAACAGAGGTCGAGCTGAGATCCCGACCTCGGCAGTGAAAGGGGCTGGCCATGGAGCTCACGTCTCTGTCCGGCATCTAGTACGGACATCTGATACTGGCAATCACCTATTGCATTGATTTCTTGAGCAAGGAAACAAACTACCAGTACCTGTTCCAAGGGACTAACACACAGCAGATTAACAAGAAGGGAATGGCAGGAAGAACCTGACATTGTGTTCGGGGGGATGAAGTGAGGTACAATCCATACCGGATCACTCCATTATGGATGAGGACAGTGAGAGGAGAGCGGCGGCTCAAACGTTGTTTGCCAGGGCTCCGGGTACCTGTAAGACTTAATCTGAGGTTGCTACCCAAGGTCAACTGTTTGAGGACAAACTGAGGAAGTTAGAAAAACTGAAGAAATCAGAAATATCAAAATGGTGGGTGGCAATCTCACTACAAGATTATATTGACAAAGGCATGATCCCGAGGGGACTGAGAATTTATATTATACCTTCCTATGACTCTCCAAACCCGGAAATGCTGGAAGAGTGGGCAGAGAGCTCTGCAACTAGCTCAAGACACATGCTAGAGATCCTGATGAAGTATGCCTGGATTGATATAGAAGCATTACTCCTTGAGATCAAATCAATCCAGGGAGACTTCAGTAAGAACATGGAACAGGAAATCATTGACCAAACACTAGAGGCAATGAAAGTCCGCCTCAAAGACCATGAGGATAACATCAAGGCAAGAAAACAACGCAAACTCCACAGGGACTGCAAAGATTACGAATGCAAAAAGATCCTTACCTTCAGCAGAAAATACAATTATGTCTTTAAATCACAAACTTCGGGTTCCGGGGTCCAGGCCACAGCACCAGAGAGCTGCGTATTAGAACACACCACCACCAGCGACAATGAAACGATACATCAGGCACACGTGGCAGTAACATTTCAGGATGCGACCACAGTGGAGAGCCGGCTACTTTTTTAAACGAGTATCGGCTTTACGCCAGGGCCTATAAATGACAAGGGGGACACCAACCCTGAAACCCAGGGGCCAGAGGGGCCAAGGAAGGAGAAAAAGCAGAGGAGGAGTGGGAAGAGAAGAAAAAGAATCAAACAGAGAAGGGGAAAAGAGGCAGAGGAAGGGGGCGCATGGGAACTAGCACAACAGGCTTCAAAAGAACAACATAATGGATATAGACACGTGAATAGAAAGAATATTAACCTCTCAAGTATACATTTGAGTGACATAGAAAAAATTACACTGTGCTTAGGACTCTCTTTTTGCCCATCTACCCCCTTCAATTACACTGAGACACGGATAGATCTTTACAAATTAATAAGAAAACTGAAGTTAAAGAAATGGCATTGCTTTAAATCAGGAATATATAGTAGTGCTGAAGAACATTCAGACAGCACTTCGGAGTTGGACATTAACATTGGGGACATTGATACCCTCTTGACACTGCATGAGTTACGAATGGAAGCAGACACTGAAGGGGTCAGAACTAATGTAGACACCCTCCTAGATGGATTGAACATCACACAGGATGCCGCGTCTAGGACTACTTTTAAACCACGCTCCACCTTCTACCCCATGTTACCACATGATAACATTGATACGTTTCACGAGAGTGTAACTAATAGTCTGATCAAATTCGGTTACAAAGCATGGTTTAAGAATCGCCCACCCCAGAATCTCACATTCATACAAAGACAGGCTCTCAACTCTTTGGCAGAGGATATGAGCATTGTTTATGTGCCCCGCAGAAAAAGGAGGTAACATTGTCCTGCTCAGCAGCGACATGTATATCTTTGAAGCTAACTGCCAACTCAGTGATAAAAGCTTTTACTCCATTATACAAAGAGAGACATACACTAACAGTGTTGTAGAGATATGGGACAAGATAGCAGAGTCAATAGATAAAGGTATACTAGAATGGGAAGAATATTTTTTTCTAAAAAGTGACTTCCAGAAACGTCTGGTCCTGTACCTATTACCCAAAGTACACAAGGATCCTTGCAACACGCCGGGCAGGCCTATAGTATCATCCAGGGGCAGTGCCCTGGAAAATGTGGGGATCATTTTCTCAGGGACCTGATATCTAATCTCCCTTCCCATGTCAAAGACACCAAAGATTTTTTAGGCAAACTTGAAGGAATCCACTGGGAAAGAGATTTTCTATTAATTACTTTGGATGTCAACTCCCTGTACCAATAATTGACCATGAGCAGGGTATACACGCATGTCGGCATTTCCTCAGACAAGACACATAAGATTTAAAGCCCATACAGACATGATCCTAGATATGATAAAACACTGTTTGAAGAACAATATCTTCCTCTTTGATGGAACTTTATTCAAACAGATACTGGAGGCTGCCATGGGCATGTGCTTTGCCCCGGGTTTTGCCAACTTGTTCTTGGGGTTGTGGGAAGAGGAGATATTCAAGAACACTGAGAACTTTCCAGAGTTTGAGCAGGCCGTACTCTGGCTCAGGTACATTGATGACCTGTTCATCATCTGGAAAGAGACTGAGGCTGAGGCAGACAGGTTAATTGACAAACTCAACACTCACACCTGTAACCTGTGCCTCACATGCACGATCAACAATAAAACAGTGGATTATCTTGATGTCAGGATTTAAGTCATACAAGGCAGCATACACACCAAACTCTTCTGCAAAGAGGTTGTGAGTAACAGCATTTTGCATGCCCTCAGCAGCCACCCAGACACCCTGAAATTGAGTATTCCTTTTAGGGAACTGCTGAGGGCAAAACGCAACTGTAGCAGGGGCAGGTGAACCCTGTTATTTAATGAGATGTGAACTCAAACCTGTTTTTTTATTTCCAGAATTGAAAAAGGCGAATGTGCCGAAACGCGTATTCTGGTAATAATAAAATCATGTGTGGAACCTGAGAGTGCTCCTGGTCCTTTGTGGACATTTTTGGGAAAATTATTTGATGTGAGGCCACGCTCACATAAGGAAGCACCCGTCCCCTCAGGAGTTCGATGGTGATCTGTGGCATTTGTTTGGAAATTAATTTAACCATCAGAACCACCGCAAAGAACTGGCAAACCTGCCAACAGGAGTTGGGACATTACAAAATGTCAAGTAGTCATTACTAAACCGGTGCTTTCAGGTATGTGCTGACAAAAGCGGCGGGACGAGGGCCGCTGTTAAGGACAAAACTGTTCGTACATGATGGCAGAGTACGGGCCTTTTCACAGTGTGTTATTTCTTCAATTTGTGCTTTGTAGCATTTACTGGGAATCATCAATTTGCGGCTGCAAAAGCGCACAAGGGATCAATAGTGCTTTATTATACACACTGATATGGCGGACATGTAATTCAACTAGTGAAGAATAAATGTGGTCCGCTTTCAATGGCCATGAATTACTGTCCAATGGGCAGGTGAACTCTGTTATTTAATGAGATGCAAACTCAAACCTGTTTTTTTTTCTCCAGAATTGAAAAAGGCAAATGTGCCAAAACGCGTCTTCTGGTCATAATAAAATCATATGTGGAACCCGAGAGTGCTCTTGGTCCTTTGTGGACATTTGTTGAAAAACCCCAACATATATATATATATATATATATATATATATATATATATATATGTATACATATATTACCTACTGGCGGTCGCCAGTAGGTAGTTATAGTTAGGACCTAGTTTCCATAAGAAAAGCGTTTTTTGATTTGCCAATATCTTTGGCGCCGTTTGACGAATCATCACGAAATTTTCAAAACTAATGGGGCGCTCCGGTCAGCTCTTGTCTTGAAAGTTTTGGGGTGATTCGTCTTAAAGCCCTTTTTCTAATGTTTTTTATAGATCTACATCTGGGTTCTTTGTGTCAAGACTTTAAAAGCCAACAATCCACTGACAGTCTTAGAAACCTTCCTTGCAATATGAAGTAATGTATGAACTTTAAAGTAGGATGTATTTAATGAATTTACTATGACAATTTGTACTTGTATATAATGAATTTATTTGTTTACGTATGATAATCTGTATGTGTATATAATGAATTCATTTGTGTACCCCTTTAGATATTTAATATTTATAGCACTATTGGTTTTTAACTTTAAGTAGTATAGCACTGAGTCACTTTATCTGTCCATCCACAGCATGTCGACAATGGTAGCAAAAGATTTAGAGATGTGCACAGATGCATTTAGGCAAGTATAAATCAAGAAAAGAAAGTATTGCACAACTAATCCATTGGCACAATAGAACAATATTGAATTTACAGATTTATCTGTGGTATATTTATATATATAATAAGAATAAATATATGTATTAAAAAAGACATGAATGGCAGATATTACATGGTGCAGAGTAATCCGTGAATTGGCAAAGTATTTAAACTTAAGGACACAAAATAGGAAATAGGTGTTTCTTTAAAGAAATGTGTCCTTTATACACAAATTTTTACAGCACATAGTGGTAGGTGATAGGTTTGTTTTCACTTTTATATTAAGATATGTATTTTTTATATGTGGATGATGTCTTTATTCCTATATATGTCATAATTTTAATGGAAATCGTAAACATGTGTCATGAGACATTTAAGTAGATATTTAGCCTGAATCAAAACATATATATATATCAAAAAATTATTTTGTAACATTGTTTCACTATAGTGTGGGCAATCGTATAGGAGGTTGAATATTAATTATGAATAACAATTAAATGAATAACAAACTACATTATGTAATGGAACATGAGTTATCATGGTATGTAAAGTATGTAAAAAAACTTTGTAAAAAATTCTTTAATATGTTTTCTATTTCCATGGTTTTAATTAAGCACGGGCACTTTAAATATGGGGGTAAAGCTGTTGAGCATTGTCATGTGATCAAGGCCGCTTGTACGGCCGAAACGCGTAATGGTAGAGGACTGGCAAAAATAAAAAGAATACTGGCACTGAATGAGGTCTGCACTCGTTTTTCCGGAGGATTGTGGCAAGGAGAGGAATATATATATATGTATACATATATTACCTACTGGCGGTCGCCAGTAGGTAGTTATAGTTAGGACCTAGTTTCCGTAAGAAAAGCGTTTTTTGATTTGCCAATATCTTTGGCGCCGTTTGACGAATCATCACAAAATTTTCAAAACTAATGGGGCGCTCCGGTCAGCTCTTGTCTTGAAAGTTTTGGGGTGATTCGTCAAGCTCGGGCCGAGAAAAAAGGGGGGTCCCAAAACGCGTTTTCGCCATGTTAATTTCCATAGGAACTTTTGTCGCGGCTACAGCCCGAACTGCTGAATGGAATAACACCAAATTTGGCAGAGAGCTTGTTCTTGGTCCAGAGTGCACTCTTTGCTTCAAATGGTGTAAATCCGTTTAGTAGTTCCTGAGAAATTAAAAAATAAATATTATCGATATCTAAGCACCAAGGAGGATTCGCAAACCCTCCCGACCACGAGCTTTATTCTGATTGGCTGCAAACACTCCAAACCAGGAAGTGTTGGCAGCCATCTTGTGACTCGGTAGTACCGAGTCACAAGAAAAAGGAAAAAAAAAGTAAAAAATGAAGAAAAGGGGGCAGGGTAGAAACACCCTGACCTCCTAGGCCTGCTCAGGGGGTCCTACAGGGACCCCCAGGCCCAAAAAAAGCATTTTGTTTTTTAATTTTTGACGGAATCGTGCTGGGTGCGCGAATCCAGAAGAACATTTTTTTAAAAACGAAGTGCGGACTCCCGCACTTCGTTTTCTTAAATATGTAATAATGGTGTGGGGCCCACGGTGTCCCTCGCAGCCCCGATGACCGCCACCTCCCCGCAGCTTTCTAAAAAAAAAAAAGAAAGAAAGTGTGGGCGTGGGGCGGGGGGGGCTCCTGCCCCCCCACACTGCCCCGGGGACCACCACCTCCCTGGGGCATACAGTAATTTAAATTCGGGGGTCCATAGTAGACCCCCGCCCCAGGGACCACCACCTCCCCAGAGCTTTAAAAATATGTTGGAGGGTGGCCGTGCGGCCCCCCTCCTGGAGCCTTCCATGGCCCTGGGGACCGCCACCCTCCAGGGCCGGCTCCTGCAATGTCCCGGGGTGCCCACCCCCGGGACATTGCCGTTTGCTATGGCAGGGCGGGAGCACGGCTCCCGCCCTGTCATAGCAAACACTGCTTTGCTTCTTGGAAGCGAGAGCAGGAAACATGCTCTCACTTTCAAGAAGCAAAGCAGAATTGCTTTTGGACAAGGGGAGCTGCATGTTAGCAGCTCCCCTTGCCCAAAAGCAATGCCGGCTCCCTCAGGAGGCGTGGAGCCGGCAGGGACCACGGGGGCCTTGGGGCTCCCCCGCGGTCCCAAATGTGAGGGCCAGCCCTGGGGGATGGGATCTCCGGGGCCAATAGTGGCCCAGGGAAGGGGGGCCACGTGGCCCTCCTCCTGTAAATAATTTTAAAAAATGATGCCAGGCCCCAGGGGATGGGGTCCCCGGGGCCAGAAGTGGCCTCGGGAGGGGGGCAAAGTGGCCCCCTTCCTGTTTTTTGTTAAAACAAAAGTAAAGAAAATGGCACAGGCCCAGGGGGATGGGGTCCCCAGGGCACAGAAAATAGTAAGATAAGGGGGGGCCACACAGCCCCCCTTCTAAAAAATCAAAAGTAAAGAAAAACCGGCATCTCACTGGAGGCTCCGCCCCCTCCCTGCACCACTCTGCAAACGCGTCTCTTGGTGCGTTTTGGGTTGGGGGATTGAGTCCCCTCAAATCTTAAGAGACCTTAGGGGCCAACTAGCCCACAAGGTACCTCCAGTAAGCCCCACACAGTGGGATTGCTGAGAGGTGGTCCGAGGCCACGCCCCTTTTTACACCACTCTGCAAACGCGCCTCTTGGCACACTGCTGGTAGGGTGATGAGGTGCTCTTGTGTCCTGAGGACCTCAGGACTAAAGTGGACTTCATCCAACCTCTTGTAAGTCCTATGCAGCGGAATTCCTGAGCGCTGGTTGGAGGCCCAGCCCCCTTTCTCCACCACTCTGCAAACGCGACTACCAGTTGAAGAAGCATTTGCAATGTAATAGGTTTTGAGTTAGAGCTATTGACGTTGTAAATGTAAAAGTGTTTAATTAATGTTTCTTGGAGTGGAGTGGATGTAGGTTGTGTGTAGTGGAATTATGTGGTATGTTGTGCAGTGAAATTATGTGGATAGAAAGTATGTGGTATTTAGTGTATAGGAATTATGTAGAGTGGGATTATGTGTTATGGGGAGTAATTGTGTGGTATGATAGTCTGTGTTGTGGAGTTGTAACCTCAGGTTTAGTCTTCCTCATTTCCATAGAAGCTAAACTATAAACTCAATGAGACAAAAAAAAGAAGGAACCACTGAGGAGCACTTCTGGACCTAGTCAGAGGTATGAGCAGGGCCACTGGAATTATGCAACTGTTTGGCTGCACCGACTTTTGCACAATTATACATTTTCCGCATTTGCCACATAATCCATCATCTGCTGCATAATCTGCAGATTTGAACAAAAAAAAACCTTGTTTCTAGCTCAAACGGCTCAAACGTTACCAAATATGCAGCGGCAAGTGTTACAGCGTGGTGGAAGGCCCTTTGCAAACCTAGAATGGTCACCTGTTACTTATTGCTAAATGTGGGTATTAAATTGGTACTAATGGTGTGTAAACCACTGTTACTTTTTTTCTGCGCCTCTCTTGCCTCTTTCTGCATTTCTGTTGCTTATTTCTGCACCTTTCTTTCTTTTTCTGCACTTCTTTTGCCTCGTTCTGCTCATCTCTTGCACTTTCTGCACCTCTCTTGCCTCTTTCTTCACCTCTGTTGCGTCTTTCTGCACCTCACTTGCTTCTTTCTGTACCCCTCTTGCCTCTTTCTGCACCCTTCTTGTCTCTTTCTGCACCTCTTTTGCCTCTTTCTGTACCCCTGTTCCCTCTTTTTGCACCTCTCCTGCCTGTTTCTGCACCTCTCTTGCCTCTTTCTGCACTTCTCTTGCCTCTTTCTGCACCTCTGTTGCTTCTTTCTGCACTTCTGATGCCTCTTTCTGCACCCCTCTTGCCTCTTTGTGCACCTCTGTTGCTTCTTTCTGCACTTCTCTTGCTTCTTTCTGTACCTCTGTTGCTTCTTACTGCACCCCTCTTGCCTCTTTCTGAACCCTTCTTCCCTCTTTGTGCAACTCTCTTGCCTCTTTCTACATCTCTCTTCCCTCTTTCTGTACCCCTATTGCCTCTTTGTGCACCTCTGTTCCTTCTTTCTGCACTACTCTTGCCTCTTTCTGCACTTCTGTTGGTTCTTTTGCACTGCTCTTGCTTCTTTCTGCACCTCTCTTGCAAATTTCTGCACCCCTCTTGCCATTTTCTGCACCCCTCTTCCAACTTTCTACACCTCTCTCGCCTCTGTCTGCACCCCTGTTCCCTCTTTATGCACCCCTTTTGCCTCCTGTTTCTGCAACTTTCTTGCCTCTTTCTGCAGTTCTCTTGCCTCCTTCTGCACCTCTGTTGCTTCTTTCTGCACTTCTTTTGCCTCTTTCTGCACCTCTCTTGCTTCTTTCTGTACCCCTGTTGTCTCTTTCTGCACTCGTCTTCAATCTTTCTGCACCTCTCTTGCTTCTTTCTGCACCCTTCTTCCCTTTTTTGCATCCCTCTTGCCTCTTTCTGCAGTTCTCATATCATTTTCTGTACCTCTCTTGCCTCTTTCTGCACCTCACTTGCCTCTTTTTGCACTTCTCTAGCTTCTTTCTACACCTCTGTTGCTTCTTTCAGCAATTCTCTTGCCTCTTTCTGTAATTCTCTTGCTTGTTTCTGCACCTCTCTTGGGTCTTTCTGCACCTCTGTTGCCTCTTTCTGCACCTCACTTGCTTCTTTCTGCACCCCTCTTGCCTCTTTCTGCACCCCTCTTTCCTCTTTCTGCACCGCTCTTGCCTCTTTCTGCACCTAACTTGCCTCTTTTTGCACTTCTCTAGCTTCTTTCTACACCTCTGTTGCTTCTTTCAGCAATTCTGTTGCCTCTTTCTGCAATTCTCTTGCTTGTTTCTGCACCTCTCTTGTGTCTTTCTGCACCTCTGTTGCCTCTTTCTGCACCTCACTTGCTTCTTTCTGCACCCCTCTTGCCTCTTTCTGCACCTCTCTTGCCTCTTTCTGTACCTCTGTTGCTTCTTTCTGCACTTCTCTTGACTCTTTCTGCACCATTCGCGCCTCTTTCAGCACCTCTGTTGCTTCTTTCTGCCCTTCTCTTCCTTCTTTCTGCACCTCTCCTACCTCTTTCTGCACCCCTCTTGCCTCTTTTTGCACCTCTGTTGGTTCTTTCTGCACTGCTCTTGCTTCTTTCTGCACCTCTTTTGCAGAAAGAAGGGGATGGGCTCAGTCAAACTAGGTAGATTGCTAACACTAACACTCAGCCCATTTCATCATTGACAGAGTAGGTCATCTGCAGAGTTTCACACATCTTTCTACTCAGGTCCTCTCACTTGTAAGGTATATACCTCCTCTGCCAAACTTAATTTTGGGCCAGGCACTCAGCTTACTGCCACAGACAGATGGAACCCAGATAATAGATTGACTCTCATGTGCTTACAACACCAACAATATGCGTGACCATATCTAATGGACTGACATGGCTGGCTGATTTTGAGGGCCTTGGGATGAGCTGTAGCCCACATGGTAGTAGTGCTGGACTTGGTGGCATGTACCAATCTAGGGGGTCTATTACGAAGTCCGCCCACCACCGTAACGGTACACGGGACCGACCGCCAGAGGTGCAGCGATCTCGCTGTGCCTATTAGGATGCGACCGCCATCCTGGCAGTCGCATTCCGCATATTTAACATTGTCGCAGGCGGAGCTGTAAGCAGCACCCGCCACAATGTTAAAAAGGCATGTTGTGCATTGGCATGCACAACGTGACAGGCACCGCACGGTGCCTGCCGCCTTGTGTATGCCAATGAAGGGGGGTACCATAGGTACCCCCCAAGTGCAGCCCCCCACCCTCCCATCCCCCCGGGGGCCCATATTGGGCCCCCAAAGCAATTCCCCCATGCCTTTCCATTGCGGCATCGCCGCAATGGAAAGGCCTTTGTAATTGCACATCCTAATATGGATGGCAATGCCTGCAAGGCACCGCCACCATATTGAGGTCCTTTTCCGCCTGGCCAGGGATCCGACCGGCAGAAATGCCCCCGCCATACTAATATGGCAGGGGTGAAATGGGAGCATCTCGCAGGCGGATCGCCACCGCCGGCGGTGGCGATCCGCCCGATATCATAATGGGCCCCTAGGTTTGTCACACAACTGGGCCATTCACCTCAGCCTCCAACCATCCCTAACGACTGCCCTTTGTGGTAGCAGACTAGTTCATCCTATACCATGACAGATCCCTGCTTCATATGCTCTGACTTTGACATTTATAGCATGGTGAGACATTTTGCCTTCAGGCTCCCACCTGCCACTTGCTACATCTTCACCCAGGGCCACATTGCATGTAGGATGTGGTTCCAGAATGGTCTTTTCTCTGTTATCCCTTCCCAGCTGCGACACAAGTGTGACACTGTCAAACACAGTAATGCATGTGTCTTGGTCAGGCTACCTTACAGTACACATATCCCTTCTCTCCTTCTTCCTATGCTATGTCTCCCCATTCAAACACAGTGGCAGTTCAACATGTTTAGGCAGCACCTACAATGCATTGCACTACCAGGCATCCACCAGGTCCACACACCATCTTTTGTTTCAACACACATGGTCCTCTGGTGTGCATCACTTACATTCACCCCCACACCCAGTCCAGTTTTTTTAATGGCAGGAGTTTGGCAGGTTGTTTTAGGCAGTTTACTATACACATGACTCTTGGCATGGTCCTATGTGTTTATCATTCAAATGCCCCACACCTGACCCCCCTATCAGGTGTGCAGTTTCTCCTCTGACAAGCCCATTCCATTCCATTTCTTTAGAGTCCATATTTGTGTGCATGGGCCCAAGTTAGACACAGGAGCCTCATGGTGGAAGGTGGCCTGCATCGTAACAGTCAGATTGGGCAGGGTTAATGTGTCCATGCATGATGTGTTGTTCCATTCTATGTTATTTGCTTTGTATTCTGTGACTTGTAGTTCTGGTGACTCATGTTATTCATTCCACTACAAATGGCAGTATATAAAGGTGAACCTGGACTGGTGCTGCACTTCACACATGAAAGGGAGAAACGTGAGGGAGCTGGACTGAGCTGTGCCATATGTAACTGGGCAGTGTGACTTACACTTATGTGATGTTTAACAGTACATGACCCAGAATCCTGCCCTTTGCCATGCACACAGTGCAGTGGAGCGCTGGTACCTAGCTCGCTGTGCTGCACAACATTACATTTTTCCCCACATTGCCCTTGTGGTGACTTACCCTGTAGGTTTTGTTGTTCCTCGTGGGCTGCACTGTCTTGTCCCGGAACTGCTGCCACCAACTCCTCTGGGATGAGAGCTGCCACACATTCTTCCAAGGCATCCAGCTCCCCCTGTGGTGCCAGGCTTCCACCTCCGGTCTGCATGGCTGCCTTCAGGTTGTTGGCCAGTTTTTTCTTCGTCCTGTGCTTATAGTCATGTCAGCATGTTAGAAATGGGGGGTTGCTAGATGGCAGTGGTATGCACCTTGTCCAAGTAGGTACCCTTCCTTCTAGTCAGGGTAAGGGAGCTACACATCCAAGATAACCCCTGCTCACCCCCTTGGTATCTTGGCACGACTGTCAGGCTTATCTCAGAGGCAATGTGTACAGCATTTGTACAAAAAAACACACAGTAACACAGTGAAAACACTACAAATGGACACCACACCAGTTTAGAAAAATAAACACTGTTTATCTAAACCAAACAAGACCAAAATTACAAAAACCCAACATAAAAAGCTCAAGATATCACATTTTAAAGGTTTAAGTAATTCTGTCCATAGAACTCTTTGGATGCGGTGATTTTAGTAGAAAGTACCTTTGATGCGTCAAAATCCAAGACGAAAAACAGCCGCAAAGGAGAGAAGCATTGGAAAATTCAGCGATGCATCGATTCTTGAGTCCCAGGGGAATGGAGGCATCAGTTCTGCTGCATGCAAGAGAAGAGTTGCGTTGATTGCTTACTGCAAGGAGAAGCGATGCGTCGAAATCCAAAAGCGTGTCCTTTCTGCTGGGCGATGCACTGGAAACTTGGCATGCAGGTGAGATGCCTGGAAAATCTGGACGCTCTGGGATCCATGGTCTCAGCCACGAATAGGCACTGCGTGAATCCTTCGGCCGCGGTGACGCAATGGTTTCTCAGCTGGACAACTGGGCCTGCATTGGAGCTGAAGTGGTTGTCTCGGATGTTGGAGGCACAGTGTTCAGGACTCAGGCTGCGGTGAGCTTGGAGCGCAACGAACCAGCACAGCTTCGACTCTCCCAGCCGTGAACAGGTGCTGCGTCGATCCCTTGGCCGCAGCATCAGAATGCTTTGGTTTTTCTACCGCATGGCAAGCTTACAGCAGTAAAAACAGGCACAGGGGGTCACCACATGGATTTTCCTCTTCATTTTGCAGCAAAGCCACCTCCAAGGGCCCAGAAGTGGAATTGGCACCACTTGGTAGGTCAGAACTCCCAGAAGAGGAGTCCAGGGGCTGCAGGTGATGTCTTTGATGGCCCTGAGACTTCTTAACGGGAGGTAAGCACACACAAGCCCTTGGAGAATCTTCTCAAGCAGGTTACAAAGCACAGTCCAGTCCTTTTCCTCGCCAAGAAAGAAGCAGCAACTGCAGGCCAACCCAGCAAAGCAACACAGCAAAGGGGCAGTACTTCTCCTGACAGCTGTCCAGCTCCTCCTTGTGGCAGAGTCTCCTCTTAAAAGTGTTGTAAAAATGTGGGGTTACAGGTCCAATACTTACACCCCTGCCTGCCTTTGAAGTAGGCATTCTTCAAAGGATAGTCTTTGTAGTGCACAGGTCCTGCCTTGCCGTGACCTGGCTCCAGACACACTGCAGGGGGATGGAGACAGCATTGTGAGAGGGCAGGCACAACCCTATTCAGATGTCAGTGACAACTACTCCCACCACTCTAGTTTAGGAAGGCTCATCAGCCTGGTGATGGGCAATCAGGATATACAGGGCACACCTCAGCTCCCTTTGTCTGACTGTCTAGGGTGAATGCACAAACAGCCCAACTGTCAGTCTAAACCCTACGTGGATTCCACAGGCAGGCAGAGGCATAGGATGGTAAAGCAAGAACATGCCCACTTTCTAAAAGTGGCATTTTCAACCACACAATTTAAAAACCCCCTTCACAGAAAGATGTGCTTTAAAATCCTGAGTTCAGGGAACCCAAACACCAAATCTCTATCTATTCCCAATTGAAAGTTACACTTATAAGGTGTTACAAAGCAACTCCAATGATAACCTATGGGACAGATAGTCCATGCATTGGTGAAAAACGAAATTCGCAGTATTTCACTATCAGGACATGTAAAACACACCAGCATATGTCCTACATTTTAGATACACTGCACCGTGCCCATTAGGGCTACATTGGGCCTACCTAAAGGGTGCCTTACATGTAATAAAAGGGAAGGTTTGGGCCTGGCAAGGGGGTGCACTTGCCAGGTCGACTTGGTAGTTTAAAACTGCACTTGCAGACACTGCAGTGGCAGGCCTGAGATATGTTTGTAGGGCTGCTCAGTTGGGTGGCACAATGAGTGCCGCAGGCCCGTTAGTAGCATTTGATTTACAGGCCCTTGGCACACACAGTGTACTTTACTAGGGACTTACCAGTAAATCGAATATGCCAATCATGGATAAACCAATCTCCATTTCATTTTACACAGAAACAATATGCACTTTAGCACTGATTAGCAGTGGTAAAGTGCCCAGAGTCCTAAAGCCAACAAAAACAGGTCAGAAAAAAATAAGAGGAAGAAGGCAAAAAGTTTGGGGATAACCCCGGAAAAAGGGCTAGGTTCATCACAGTGTATTTTGCAGCCAGTGACTGTCCTCTTGGCTTGTCCCATACTGTTGATCTTAGCTACTATTGACTGCCAAATGGCCTATTTCTTTCCTAATGGCAATTTTGAGGTGACAAATAGCTGATGTTGGTGCTCTGTCACCTCAGTGATCAAGATTTCACTCTCCTCCTCACTGAAGTTGAACTTCCTCTGTCTCTTCCCCTGGAAGTCTGGCTGGACATCTTGGCTGCTGCTGGAGTTGTTGGGGTTGTTGTCCTGGCTGATGCTCTGTTCGCTCTGCTCTGTGAAGTGTGCCAATGTTTTATTTTCTAAAGCTTCGTTTTTGGTTTTTTGATGTTTCACGCAATGAAAAGTGATGGTAGGGTGATACGTCCTTACATCAGTTTTGCTCCAGGCCTAAGTGGAGTCTACAGAATTCTGCTACATGGAACTCTGCAAAGTGACCAAAAAACCCAGCCGCGCTGTGCTGGCATGCGGCGGAGTGTGTTACGTTGCGCCGTTCATGCTGATTTTTAATGACAGGTGTCTGTCCCATGCTGTACAATCAGTGCAAACAACACCTTGCGCAGCACAAGAGGTCACTACTTCCTTCTGCCACTCGAGTGGCAGCTTCCTGAATGCAAACGGAAGGTTTCTCAACGCGAGCGGAAGCGACCATCCACGACCGCCCGCGTTGAGAAATCTCACCAGGAGGTGGTCTGGAGTAAGATTTTCCTCACTCACGCTTGGCAACTTAACGTTGGCGAGTGAGGAAAAAACTCTGCTACTCAGACTCTACGAGCAGAGTGCAATTTCACACCCAGGCCTATTTTGCTCCTGATGCGTCCGTTTCTGCTGCAACAACATGCCCAAAGCAGCATCAATTTTTTTTTACGCTGCCTGATCCTGTTGCCATGGTGCACCATACCTTAAATATAGTATAAGGAAGTGGGGAACCCAATATACCCTTGGAGGCTTGGGCAATCTATATGATAATGAGTGAAAAATGCCTACAAGGGATTCTGTTGAAAGTTCTTACTCTGATATGAGTTACATATAATTACTTCTGTGTTCAAACCCAAATGGTTTCAAACCTATGACCCAATCTGTTCTTATATAGAGATATACAATAAATGCCGGTTATTATGCCGTTTCTGGAGAAGACGTCGCTTCACTAGTACCTACAGTATGTCGTCATTTTAATAAAGTTTCTTGACGGAATAGCATCTATTGGACCTTCTCTAATTTTTGATTAACTACACATCTGAGTTACTAGACTTTATGATACATTTTGCTACTGAGCCCAAATGTGCTGTGTGATGATCAATCCCATTTTAACTACTTGTTACTGCTACTGACCAGCTTTATATAATAAGAGCCCTGATGAAGTTCCCTCTGGCAAAAAATCGGGACTGAAATGCGTTGGCTGTGTGCCAGTTTTTAACGAATAATTGGAATAAAAAGAAGTATTTTTGGAACAGATTTCGATCCGTGTATAATGACTTTACGATGAGTGCACCTTCCATTCTTTCTTGAAAATTTGGTGATTTCTGACACCCTTGGACGGCGGGTGTGGGAAGCGATTGCACCACTCTCAAATTTATTGTACATGTGGATTGGATGTGCTTGACCTTGGTCTGCCGTTTGCACCTTTGTTTTGTATACAATAAATGAGTAAATGATAATTTCAAAAGCACAGGCAAATCTTTTTCCAAAAGTACAAAAGTTTTTAATATTAATAAAATCAAAAGGGGTACATTGTAGTACAACAATACAACATGATCGAGGATGTATAAAACTACCTACAACTCATGAGTACCATCATCTATTCCACATATATTTCAATCGGTGAGGAATCTGGAAAAACAGAAAACAATCACTGTCATACAGTAAATGTTACAGAAATAGATGAGAAAAGTCGACGTTTCGGTCTGTTGTAGCAATTGTCTGTCAGACCATCTTCAGGACGTACAGTCAATTGTTTTATATAAAAAGCCCCCTATATAAAGATAATACAAAAGATTAGGGGGCCGATTCCGTTTCGGGCCGGAAAACATCCCGACCGACCGACTCGGTACGGGAATGTTGTCCGACCGACACGTACCGGCGCTTCCCGATCCGCGTAGTACGATGCAATGCATGTGAATTACGACAGACTCGTACGGAACACAAGCCGAACGACCCAACCGCACGGAAACCAGCTATCCGGCCGGGAAACTACGCAAATCGAACCGACCGACACGCACCAGGAATGAACCAGAAACGTACCTGCGAACTCCGACCCGCGCAGTATGATGCAATGAGTGTAAAACCAGACCGAGTCGCACGGAGCCCAAGCCGTATGACCAACACGCATACAAAACCGAGCCGAAGCAACCCAATACTCCGCGACTCACGCGTACGCCGCACATGAAACCCATCAGGAACACAGCTTGAAAGACTCGGAGAAGCCCGCACGAGCCAACTGCAGCGTCCTACTCGGTCAGAAGAACGTCTCCTACATGCCTAAAAAACACAAAGGAAAAAATACAAAAAAAGGGCCAAACAAGCAATGACAAAGTCAATAAATACAGGGGGAAAAAACATGGAACAAGGACACACCCACAACTCCACCCATATAAAGGCCACAAATCCCTACCATGATCCTTTGCAAATTCAACTGACCTGCCAGCACAGAACACCATCAGACAGCAACCACAGACACACTCACAATTCATCCATCACACAAGCCACACACCATTAGCACCTCCCAAATAGCACCCTCACATACACCCAGCAAAACCCACACTAACCCACCCTCACTTGCACACTCACACACACATCAATCCCCACCACCACCCATCACCATGCCCCCAAAGAAGAATCCAAAGTTCCTAGACAGTGAATTGGAAATCCTGGTAGATGAGATCCTCAGGGTAGAGCCACGGTTGTTTGGTACATTGGTCCAACAGACCCCCATGTCGCAGAAAACCAAGATGTGGGAGAGGATCGTCGACAGGGTGAACGCACAATCACCATGTTTGCGCACAAAGGAAGACATCCAGAACAGGTGGTATGATGTGCGCAGGAGGGTCAAGGACCTACTCAAGAAGGATTACGCCTTGAGTAATCGCACTGGCAGTGGCCCTCCTGCCAAACCAGTATACCTCAGGCCCTGGGAGGAGAAGGTGCGGGCCATCCTACCACCAGTGAGCGTCTATGGACTATCAAACATCCCAGAGCCTGGTGAGTACACAACCAATACACACAATATTGTGTGACAATACACACACATCACTGTCAAGGGGATAGTCAAACCATGCACCCTTAGCAAATCCACAGCAACCAAAAGATAATCATCCCAAGATGTGTATGTTAGTCAGATAAACACAGTACATGCCATCTCATAGTGATATGTAACTGTGTCATGACATGTACAAACCTAACAACAAATAGAGCAAGGCAGTGGCACAAATCTAACCAACAAACACAGTCAGATATTTTGCCACCACTAGAACACCACCTCACAGGGAAGCTCACTGAAAGGAAGGAAGTCTGTGTATGCTGGCGAAGTGAGTGTAGGCAATAGCATGATGGGAGTTGTAGTCACAGATATTGGTCACCCTCACAATTGGCCCATCAACACCACTCTGAACCATGCTCACATCACAGGGAGTGGAAAAGAACTGACAAGATGGCTGACACTGGGTACTGCTGTGGGGAGCACAAGGCCCTGCTGGGAACTGTGCAACAACCAACAGCAGGACACCACTGACTGACATCCTGAAAGCCAACTTGCACTCCCTGCAATGGAAGCAGGTTCCATGGTGGGATATCTGGCTGGGTGGGAAGGAGGACTGACAGCTCTGACCATAGTTACCAGCAGCTTTTCTCACACTCCCCTTAACACAAACTCCACACAACTCACCTGGGAGAATGCAATGCCTCACACTCTAATTAAATATCCCACAAAGAACAACCACACTGGGTTATGCTGTGTGAAGCACAGGGACACTTTTGGGACTTGTAGCCAAACAAACGCCAGGACAACACTGTCAGCCATCCTGTCAGCACAGGCACACTACCCCACAGGGAAGCAGAGTCAAAAGGAAGGAAGTATGGGCATGCTGGGAAGGGGGGTGTAGGCAATAGCATGATGGGAGTGGTAGTCACAGCTCAACATCCCCCACCCACATGGCCCAAGCTCACACTGAAGCATGCACACCTCACAGGGAGTCAAAAGCCACTTCAAAGATGTCTGACACTGGCCTCAGCTGTGGGGAGCACAAGGCCCTGCTGGGAACTGTGCACCAACAAACAGCAGGACACCACTGTCAGCCATCTTGCCATTGCTGTCACACTCACACACAGTGAAGTCGACTCAAAAGGAAGGAAGTATGGGCATGCTGGGAAGGGTGGTGTAGGCAATAGCATGATGGGAGTGGTAGTCACAGATATTGGTCACCCTCACAATTGGCCCATCAACACCACTCTGAACCATGCTCACATCACAGGGAGTGGAAAAGAACTGACAAGATGGCTGACACTGGGTACTGCTGTGGGGAGGACAAGGCCCTGCTTGGAACTGTGCAATAACCAACAGCAGGACACCACTGACTGACATCCTGAAAGCCAACTTGCACTCCCTGCAATGGACGCACGTTCCATGGTGGGATATCTGGTGGGTGGGAAGGAGGACTGACAGCTCTGACCATAGTCACAAGCAGCTTTTCACACACACCCCCTTAACACAAACTCCACACAACTCACCTGGGAGAATGCAATGCCTCACACTCTAATTAAATATCCAATAAAGAACAACCACATTGGATTATGCTGTGTGAAGCACAGGGACACTTTTGGGACTTGTAGCCAAACAAACGCCAGGACAACACTGTCAGCCATCCTGTCAGCACAGGCACACTACCCCACAGGGAAGCAGAGTCAAAAGGAAGGAAGTATGGGCATGCTTGGAAGGGGGGTGTAGGCAATAGAATGATGGGAGTGGTAGTCACAGCTCAACATCCCCTGCCCACATGGCCCAGCAAGCTCACACTGAAGCATGAAAACCTCACAGGGAGTGAAAAGCCACTTCAAAGATGTCTGACACTGGCCTCAGGTGTGGGGAGCACAAGGCCCTGCTGGGAACTGTGCACCAACAAACAGCAGGACACCACTGTCAGCCATCTTGCCATTGCTGTCACACTCACACACAGTGAAGTCGACTCAAAAGGAAGGAAGTATGGGCATGCTGGGAAGGGTGGTGTAGGCAATAGCATGATGGGAGTGGTAGTCACAGATATTGGTCACCCTCACAATTGGCCCATCAACACCACTCTGAACCATGCTCACATCACAGGGTGTGGAAAAGAACTGACAAGATGGCTGACACTGGGTACTGCTGTGGGGAGCACAAGGCCCTGCTGGGAACTGTGCAACAACCAACAGCAGGACACCACTGACTGACATCCTGAGAGTTAACCTGCACCCACTGCAAGGGTGGCATGCTTCATGGTGGGATAACTGGGCTGGGGGGAGAAGGAGGTCCGGATGTCAACCAAATACCACCAATGCTGGTCATGCACACACCTCAACATCCACATTGAAATGCATCAGGTTGGCAGGACAATGAGCCACACCAATATCAACCTCTGACTGTGACAACTTAGGACAATGCAATGTACAGGGCCGCATCCAGAGGTACAGTCACAACTGTCATGTGTATGAACCATTGATGCCTGCAGAAACATAACATACATTGTGTGTCTCTTCCAAAAACAGGTGATGATGGGGACACAGCAGCAGATGAGGAGGAGTCCCTGTCCCAGGCTCTGGTGGCCCCTGAGCTCTCTGGTGTGGAACAGCCTCTGCCCTCATCGGATGGCGAATACCAACCTGGCACCTCCGGTGTGAGTGATCATGCAGCACCAGTAGGACCACCATCTGCACCCCCTGCACCCATTCCTCCAACATCTGCCAACACACAGACCACCCCCGCCGACACGGACAGAGCAAGGACACTGGATGACAACAGCACAGGGACCCCAGCCCACCGTGAAGCAACGGACAACAACCCCAGTACCAACCCACAAGGGGGCCTATGGTCACCTGTTCGTGCCACCGCAGGTCCCGCACCTGTGGCCAGGGGTGGTGGGAGGGGTGGTAGGCAGAGGTCGCTGTTTGCAGAGGGGTCTGGACTGCATGATGACCCACAACTGGCACGCATTGCTGATGCATACCAGAATAGCACCAGAGAGGTCAGCCAGGTAGTGGGGATCCTCAAGGACATTCAACAGCAGCAGGCTGCCCATCATGCCCGCTTGGACTCCCACATGTCCCGTGTGGAGACACACATGTCTGGCATGGAGTCCAAGTGGGACACATTGGAAGAACTGACAGCGGTGCAGAGGGACATATTGACATGCCTCCGCCAGATTAGCACCAACATGTCCACACCTCCCTGTGTGCCCACAACATCTGGTGCCGCAACAACTGCAACCGCCACAGGGAGGGAGGATGACTCTGGTGGAGAGTCCTCTGCACCGCAGCGGCCTGCACGTGAGGGTCCCCCAGAAAGAAGAGGGGTCGTCCGAGGAAGGACAACTGAGAGGCCGATGGCCATGTACATCCCCCAGGAACCCAACACCTGTTCTGGAAATTCTCCTTTGTGTGCAAACTGTTCACCCTGTCGAATGCAACCCAACTCTCCCACATGACATGGGGAGTTTAATTTGGACTAATGTATCAGATGACTGTGGACTTTACTCAGGACATTTCTGCTACCAACACTTCCAACTCATCTGGGAACTTTGGATTCCAATCCCAATGTACAGCACCCACCATCCTGTGCACTATCCTCACACATGTATGTAAATAAACTCACTAATACACCATACTTGCCTCTGTTGTGATTCCAACGTTGTTTTTGTCATGGAGATGATGATCTGCTAAATGACACTGTGCATGCTAACTGCTACAGCAAGTTCAACACCGTCATGTGAGTCATGGTGACGTGACACATGTGAGGGAGACACACCACTCGGGCTACACAACACATACACACCTGGGCCATCTGACTCATCGCCTACACTGATGTTGCCAGGAAATACAGTGGAATGCACAGACACCACACCTATTCAGAGTCTGTGTTAACTAGCCCACAGGTGCAGTAAGCAAATGTCAGTCAGATGTGTGACCACAGACAACGCACATCCCAAAGTGAAGCACAGGTTTATTACACATTTGCAACATGTTGTTTCCACTACAAATGCAAGATAATCCCATGTGGCAGTGGCCACACAGTCAACAAGTGTAGAAGAAATAAAGTCATGGGGTGTGTGGCACATCACCTGTAGGGAAACGACTGCTTCCACCCTGAAAGCTGAATCATGGTGTCGGTGGGATCCGAGTTAACCAAACAACTCTGAAAGTACCCTGTGAAGGACAGACATGACACACAGTCAAAAGCACTGAAGAACAGGACAGAACTGCAATACTCATGCCCAATACATGTCACAAGATACCTACACAAAACCAAGTTAGCATGTCAACACTGTTGGGGAGTACAGACTACCTGTAAGGACACATCGCTGCACGCATTCAGTCAAGTAGCACATGGCCACACTCAAACAGCACCAGAGCACCACCAACACATATCATGCAAACTCACATCATTGACATGACATCTCTGGATACTCACATTCAGCTGAAGAAGTTGGTGATGAGCTGTGTGCGGACATCACCCTCATCATCATCATCATCACTGGCATCGTGCCCAGGCCAGGATCCTCCACAGGGGGCGGATGTTGGTCATCGTCATCCAGGATGAGAGGCAACTCCTTCCGCACTGCCAGGTTGTGTAACATGCAGCAGACGATGACAATCTTGCACACCTTTGCTGGGGCATATGGGAGGGCCCCTCCTGTCTTGTCTAGGCAGCGAAAGCGGCTCTTCAGGAGACCAAATGTCCGCTCGATCACTCTCCTGGTCCGACCATGTGCCTCATTGTAGCGCATCTGGGCTGGTGTCACAGGGTTCCTGAGGGGTGTCAGCAACCACGGCATGTTGGGGTATCCGGAGTCACCTACATACAGACAATTGCACATTAGCAGAGTTGGAAAAGAGGGTGGAATACAACATTGCAGAACACACACAATGGTACAAAGTCAGTACACACCGACAAGCCAGGCACGCTGGTTCTGCATCTGTGACATCATCCTCGGGATGCGACTACTCCTCATCACGTAGGCATCGTGTGCAGAACCGGGGAAACGGGCACACACATGTGAGATGCTCATATCTGCAAGACATACCACCAGAGCATTGATCGAATGGTAATGTTTCCGGTTCCTGTATGCCTGCTCATGTGCCTGTGGTGGTACCAAAGCCACATGTGTCCCATCAATGGAGCCAATGACATGTGGCATCCTCCCCAGGGCATAGAAGTCACTCTTGACGTCAGTGAGTTGTTGACGTTTAGGGAAATAGATGTACTGGTTGAGGTATCTCAACATTGCCTCCAAAACATCGCGTAGCACACGGCTGAACATGGTCTGTGACATCCCACCAGCAGACGCCACAGTGTGTTGAAAGGTACCGGTGGCAAAGAAGTGTAGGGCTGCCATCACCTTCACCTTGGGGGTCAGCGCTGTAGGGTATGGCCGGCCAGGTTGCAAATGTGGGGCCAACCGCCCCACCAATTCCTCAATCAGCGCCCTGTAGAAGCGGTACCGTCGGATACAGTCACGTTCAACCATGGTTGCAAGGTCAGGGAATGGTCTATGGACAGCTGGTGCCCTACAGTGCATAGGTGAAGAAAGAAAGATTGTCAGTCACCCCACATATGTGGCATTGACCATACTCAATATCACATGATACATCATTACGAGACACAAGTACCTGATGTGTGTGCCGTTCTGTATGGACATATATGGCACCTACATGGCCAACATCTAACATCACAGTTCAACATGTGTTGACAACAAGTTCCAGGTTGGCTATGGGAAATCATTAGGCTGTGTCACAGTACCCATGTACTGCTGTCACGTTCCAAACACACACCACAGTGACATGTCAGGACAGATGTGCCCCAGGCATCACAGCTCATTGACAGGTCGATTCCCAGGGACCCTGTATTGCCACATGGACACTGGCATGACATGGCGTATCATGTACATGTCAGCAAAACAACCATGACTCCCACAGGTAGTGGCCCCTGTTGCCTCTGCAGGACAGACATGGACATCTGTGACACACACACGCACAACATCAAAGTCCATGCACAAACAACGTGGATGTGGAGACTGTCTCCCATTGTGCACATGGAATCAGAGACATTGGAGACACAACATGCACACAGACTGTGGAGGGCCATCACTATTGTGGCAATGGGTCACCCTGTGACGTACATACCTTCCCACATGGGACTCAGGGTGTATGTGACATGACATACACATACACAACCTGGAAATGTGACCATGCCACATGCTCTGAACTGAACAATTGCACATCACAGTGGTCAAGTGCACAACACACAAAGGATTCTGTCCCCATGAACACGTGCACAGCCTGGGAGTGGCTGCCCCCAAGTGCCACCAAAAAAATCACATGTTGACCCCCATACACACACAGTTAATGCAGCCTTACATGCCTTAGGGTACAGTGTAGACAGGCTGAGGTGTTGTAGGTGTGCCCCTGAGTCCCTGGCAAGTAAATGTGGCTGGCATACATACACCAGTGACAACCCTGGTGACATATGCGAGTGACTTGTACAGGGACGCGTCGTACAGCAATGGACCGATTGGTGCGCACGCATTGGCCATTGCATATGATGTGGACGGATACGCGTTGTACAGCAATGGACCGATCGGTGCGCACGCATTGGCCATTGCATATGATGTGAACGGATACACGTTGTACAGCAATGGACCGATCGGTGCGCACGCATTGGCCATTGCATATGATGTGGACGGATGCATGTTGTTTTTCAAAATACGCGTTTTACAGCAATGGACTGATCGGTGCGCACGCATTGGCCATTGCATATGATGTGAACGGATACGCGTTGTACAGCAATGGACAGATCGGTGCGCATGCATTGGCCATTGCATATGATGTGAACGGATACGCGTTGTACAGCAATGGACCGATCGGTGTGCACGCATTGGCCATTGCATATGATGTGGACGGATGCGTGTTGTTTTTCAAAATACGAGTTGTACAGCAATGGACCGATCGGTGCGCACGCATTGGCCATTGCATATGATGTGAACGGATACGCGTTGTACAGCAATGGACCGATCAGTGCGCACGCATTGGCCATTGCATATAATGTGGACGGATGCGTGTTGTTTTTCAAAATACGCGTTGTACAGCAATGGACCGATCGGTGCGCACGCATTGGCCATTGCATATGATGTGAACGGATACGCGTTGTACAGCAATGGACCTATCGGTGCGCACGCATTGGCCATTGCATATGATGTGGACGGATACGCGTTGTACAGCAATGGACCGATCGGTGCGCACGCATTGGCCATTGCATATGATGTGGACGGATACGCGTTGTACAGCAATGGACCGATCGGTGCGCACGCATTGGCCATTGCATATGATGTGAACGGATACGCGTTGTACAGCAATGGACCGATCGGTGCACACGCATTGGCCATTGCATATGATGTGAACGGATATGCGTTGTACAGCAATGGACCGATCGGTGCGCATGCATTGGCCATTGCAAATGATGTGAACGGACATGCGTTGTACAGCAATGGACCGATCGGTGCGCACGCATTGGCCATTGCATATGATGTGGACGGATATGCGTTGTACAGCAATGGACCGATCGGTGCGCACGCATTGGCCATTGCATATGATGTGAACGGACACGCGTTGTACAGCAATGGACCGATCAGTGCACACGCATTGGCCATTGCATATGATGTGGACGGATACGCGTTGTACAGCAATGGACCGATCGGTGCGCACACATTGGCCATTGCATATGATGTGAACGGATACGCGTTGTACAGCAATGGACCTATCGGTGCGCACGCATTGGCCATTGCATATGATGTGGACGGATTCGTGTTGTTTTTCAAAATACGCGTTGTACAGCAATGGACCGATCGGTGCGCACGCATTGGCCATTGCATATGATGTGAACGGATACGCGTTGTACAACAATGGACCGATCGGTGCGCACGCATTGGCCATTGCATATGATGTGAACGGATACGCGTTGTACAGCAATGGACCGATCGGTGCGCACGCATTGGCCATTGCATATGATGTGGATGGATGCGTGTTGTTTTTCAAAATACGCGTTGTACAGCAATGGACCGATCGGTGCGCACGCATTGGCCATTGCATATGATGTGAACGGATACGCGTTGTACAGCAATGGACCGATCGGTGCGCACGCATTGGCCATTGCATTTGATGTGGACGGATACGCGTTGTACAGCAATGGACCGATCGGTGCGCACGCATTGGCCATTGCAAATGATGTGAACGGATACGCGTTGTACAGCAATGGACCGATCGGTGCGCACGCATTGTCCATTGCATATGATGTGGACGGATACGCGTTGTACAGCAATGGACCGATCGGTGCGCACGCATTGGCCATTGCATATGATGTGAACGGAAACGTGTTGTACAGCAATGGACCGATCGGTGCGCACGCATTGGCCATTGCATATGATGTGGATGGATGCGTGTTGTTTTTCAAAATACGCGTTGTACAGCAATGGACCGATCGGTGTGCACGCATTGGCCATTGCATATGATGTGGACGGATGCGTATTGTTTTTCAAAATACGCGTTGTACAGCAATGGACCAATCGGTGCGCACGCATTGGCCATTGCATATGATGTGAACGGATATGCGTTGTACAGCAATGGACCGATCGGTGCGCACGCATTGGCCATTGCATATGATGTGGACGGATACGCGTTGTACAGCAATGGACCGATCGGTGCGCACGCATTGGCCATTGCATATGATATGGACGGATATGCGTTGTACAGCAATGGACCGATCGGTGCGCACGCATTGGCCATTGCATATGATGTGAACGGATACGCGTTGTATAGCAATGGACCGATCGGTGCGCACGCATTGGCCATTGCATATGATGTGAACGGATATGCATTGTACAGCAATGGACTGATCGGTGTGCACGCATTGGCCATTGCATATGATGTGGACGGATACGCGTTGTACAGCAATGGACCGATCGGTGCGCACGCATTGGCCATTGCATATGATGTGGACGGATGCGTGTTGTTTTTCAAAATACGCGTTGTACAGCAATGGACCGATCGGTGCGCACGCATTGGCCATTGCATATGATGTGAACGGATATGCGTTGTACAGCAATGGACCGATCGGTGCGCACGCATTGGCCATTGCATATGATGTGAACGGATACGCGTTGTACAGCAATGGACCGATCGGTGCGCACGCATTGGCCAATGCATATGATGTGGATGGATGCGTGTTGTTTTTCAAAATACGCGTTGTACAGCAATGGACCGATCGGTGCGCACACATTGGCCATTGCATATGATGTGAACGGATACGCTTTGTACAGCAATGGACCGATCGGTGCGCACACATTGGCCATTGCATATGATGTGAACGGATACGCGTTGTACAGCAATGGACCGATCGGTGCGCACGCATTGGCCATTGCATATGATGTGGACGGATGCGTGTTGTTTTTCAAAATACGCGTTGTACAGCAATGGACCGATCGGTGCGCACGCATTGGCCATTGCATATGATGTGAAGGGATACGCGTTGTACAGCAATGGACCGATCGGTGCGCTACGCATTGGCCATTGCATATGATGTGAACGGATACGCGTTGTACAGCAATGGACCGATCGGTGCGCACGCATTGGCCATTGCATATGATGTGAACGGATACTGCGTTGTACAGCAATGGACCGATCGGTGCGCATGCATTGGCCATTGCATATGATGTGGACGGATACTGCCGTTGTACAGCAATGGACCGGTCGGTGCGTACGCATTGGCCATTGCATTTGATGTGGGCGGATACGGCGTTGTACAGCAATGGACCGTGCGAGTGCGCACGCGTTGGCCATTGCATATGATGTGAACGGATACGCGTTGTACAGCAATGGACCGATCGGTCGCGCACGCATTGGCCATTGCTTACGATGTGAACGGATACTGCGTTGTACAGCAATGGACCGATCGGTGCGCACGCATTGGCCATTGCATTTGATGTGGACAGATACTGCGTTGTACAGCAATGGACCGATCGGTGCGCACGCATTGGCCATTGCATATGATGTGAACGGATACGGCGTTGTACAGCAATGGACTGATCGGTGCACACGCATTGGCCATTGCATATGATGTGAACGGATACTGCGTTGTACAGCAATGGACCGATCGGTGCGCACGCTTTGGCCATTGCATATGATGTGGACGGATGCGTGTTGTTTTTCAAAATACGCGTTGTACAGCAATGGACCGATCGGTGCGCACGCATTGGCCATTGCATATGATGTGAACGGATACGCATTGTACAGCAATGGACCGATCGGTGCGCACGCATTGGCCATTGCATATGATGTGAACGGATACGCGTTGTACAGCAATGGACCGATCGGTGCGCATGCATTGGCCATTGCATATGATGTGGACGGATGCGTGTTGTTTTTCAAAATACGCGTTGTACAGCAATGGACCGATCGGTGCGCACGCATTGGCCATTGCATATGATGTGAACGGATATACGTTGTACAGCAATGGACCGATCGGTGCGCATGTATTGGCCATTGCATATGATGTGGACGGATACTCGTTGTACAGCAATGGACCGATCGGTGCGCACGCATTGGCCATTGCATATGATGTGGACGGATACGCGTTGTACAGCAATGGACCGATCGGTGCGCACGCATTGGCCATTGCATATGATATGAACGGATACGCGTTGTACAGCAATGGACCGATCGGTGCGCACGCATTGGCTATTGCATATGATGTGGACGGATGCGTGTTGACCCTATTTCGTCTCTCCGTCATACTCTCCCTCCTACCCCTTTACAACACCCACTCTCTCCTTTACGCTCCATTTATCCCTCCTCTTTGCTCTCTAATTGTTTTCTCATTGAGACCTAGCCGCTTGACTGATGCCCGGTGGAGCTACCTGATAGCTATAGAGGAGATGGGCTGTGGACTTCCCCCTCGGCCGTCACCTACCCAGCCGTACTTTGGGCAGTCTCTCCTTCGTCTCTCCATCCATCCTATCTCCATCCTTTCTCCCTCCTACACCTTTCTCCCCACCCCCTTGCCCTTTCTATTCTCCATTTACTTTGTCTCCCAACGCTCTTGAAATGTTTTCCTGTAACTGATGTAATTTGTAACTGATGTAATCTGTGTTGGATCTTTATGGAAAGCGCTCTGATACCTCCGGGTCTAGCCAGCGCTATATAAAACTCAAATAAATAAAAAATAAATAAAAATAAGATGTGAACGGATATGCGTTGTACAGCAATGGACTGATCGGTGCGCACGCATTGGCCATTGCATATGATGTGGACGGATACGCGTTGTACAGCAATGGACCGATCGGTGCGCACGCATTGGCTAGGGCCTGACATGGTAACGGACGCGTTTTCGAAGCTTTAACGAGTCGGATGCAGTGAATTCAGTTGGCCACCCACAACAATGTTGCAAATTCATGGGTGTCATGAAGTTGAACTTTTGAAGGATGCTGTGGGCGTGTATAAGTGGTGCAATTCCATGGATTGGCCAGATTCAGAAGATGCAAATGACTTGGACCTATCACTTTGGACACATGGAACAGTATCTGCCTCTGCAGCACACATATAATGCTGGCTGTTCTCCTGAGAGCTCACTTGCCTGCACTACATGCTCCAGGACGACATCTGCCACTACCACTGCTGCTGTCTCTGCATCCTCTGGCTTCTGCAATGACACGTACTGTGGATAGAGCCCCAGCCTTCAGCACTGAGGAGAACCAGGCCCTGCTGGACAGCCTCCTTCCACAGTACAGCAAGCTGTATGGGAAACCAGGGGAGCAGGTGAGTGTGCTGTCCACTGCCTTACTAATTGTGCATGTTGTCTGACTAGCAAGACGTACAGTGTGTACACCAGTGGCTAGCATGCTCACTGAGTAGTTGTCACCCCCCAAAGTGTGTAGTCACATGCACTGAACAGGTATAGTGCAGTAACAGTGCATTACAACAAGGTTTGACTTCCCAGGCAATGATACCATTTAGTAACTGCTGGCAAACTGTTCATAGCCTTAGTTGCACTACCTGTGTAGATCATATGCCCCTGTGATTGAGACATGTATATCCAACTGTGTGATGCACGGAAATGTTGCATGTGTAGTAATGGCCTTTTCACTTTGTCATCCTCACAGGTTGATGCCCACCAGAAGCAGGAGATCTGGCTGACCATCGTCCGGGCAGTACGATCTGTGGGGGTCTACAGGCGCAGGATCCGCAACTGCCAGAAGAGGTGGCAGGACCTTCGGGGCTATCGCAAGGGTCCAGCTGAAGCTGTCGCCTCCTCGCAGGAGGGGCGGACACCGGACCCTGACCCCCCACATGCTCCGGATCCTGGCGGTGGTCTTCCCTGACCTGGATGGGCAGCTGAAGGCCAGACAGCAGCAAGGAGGGGGTAAGTGCTAGCCTCAACTGTGTACTATGACTGACATGCTCTATGCACTCCTTTAGCCTGGTTCCACTTCCACAGTACAACTGTCATGTCGTCCTGGACTCATGTCCCTCACTTGTGTCATGCCCCCTCCTCATCTGATACACAGGTGTGGCCCTTACAGTCTGTGACTTAGGTCACTTGGGTACTGTGTACTTGCAGTTACCTGTGGTTCAAGTTGGGGACAGCATCAGTTACAGGAACTTTGTGGTGGGCTGCATGCGTGGTACAATTGCTCACAATGCCTGTGATCTGACATGTACTCTGGGTATGGCTTTAATATGTGTTCCAATTGCTGCTCTGACTCACCACATGTCTGGGGTATGAGCCACACACCCATGCTGCTTCAGAGACCAAGGTAGGAGTCTCAGAAGTATGTACATCATGTGTTTGACACATGCATAGCCACCTGCCTAGTGTTCTGGGTAATACCATGTTGCACATGGACCAGGACTGTAATGCCTACTCCGTACATCGAAGGCACTCTGTTCTCCCACTCCCGTGTGTCAGCATACATATTGGGCATTGTGAGGAGTGCACTCAGGTGTATGCCTCTGTGTCACCGTGGTGTGGCCTTGCTATTTGGACTCCTGTAGTGTTTAACAATTTGGGGTGGCCAGCCATCTGAGTTGTGACCATGGGATCTGCACATAGGTTAATGCATAGGTCTCTGATCCCTTGACTGTGCACGATGTTGTATGAAACATTGAGGTGCAGGCAGCTTTGGTTCATTCTCATCAGAAGGTGAAGTGCTCATGTGTATGGTTTTGTGTTTGCAGTCACTCAAATGTCTCATTTGATTGACGTGGGATCATCTCAGTCCTCATGATGTGGGTGGCCAGGGGTGCACATGTGCACCTGTCAGCTACAGGGCTTACATTTCTAAAACTTCCATGATTGTGACACAGTGCAGACTGGTGTTGTGTGTATGCACTGCCCCTGTGACAGGAGACAGTTATGACTGACTTGCCAGACAGGCCTGTGCCATGACATTCCAATCGCAAAGGGTGATCCAGCAGTGGTGTGATATGTCCTGCATGCACACCATTGTTGCATTGTCTATCAGGACATGAGGACATCATTGTGTCTGGTGATGGAACCAAAACCCGCATGTCAACAGAGACTTTGCCCATCACTTTTCCTGACACATGTACTGAGTCAGTGGCAGGAGATGGCATGTGTTTGGAGTGACACATTTCCATATGTTCTCTTGGATGTCCAACAACTGTGTATGTGGGGCATGTGTGCACATATGATTAGTCGCATACAACAGGCAGCAGACAGATGGGTGCATGGACAGGTAGGATATGTGTGGCATGACTGACTGTCAGGCAGACAATGGGCTTCTTCAATACAGTGTCAGCACTAATTGCAATGTCTAGCAAATGATGGCAGGGCTTGCTCTGTGATGTGCTGTACTTACTGTGGTGTGTGTGGTCAGTACAGGTGACTAATGTTGCTCTGTTTATCCTGATTGTTTGCAGATACATCCACGGCCACAGGAGGAGACAGCTCCACGGACCAAGAGGAGCAGCAGAGCCAGACTGGGTCCACTGCATGGGAGACCGAGGGACCCAGTGGCACGGAGGGTGAGGGGAGCCACACTGAGGATACCTCAGCTACGACCACCTCGGCTGGGGAAAACAGCATCTCCAGTGAGGACTCCCTTGTGGAGGTGGGTGTCAGCAGACCAGAGGCAACGTCAAGCAAGTCTGTCCCCGCCACCACCACCATCTCCACCCTCCCATCTGCTCCCATCCCACATGTCCGTGGAGTCTCCCTTGTAGGGGAGCGTGTCTCCTTCATGCCAGGCACCGCACCCCCTGCCTCTGTCCCCCCTGCTGCCCTGAGTGTGGAGTCTGTGGACTTGCTGAAACAGATCCATGTAGGGCAGACATCAATTCTGAGTGTCCTCCGTGCACACACGGGTCTTTTGACACAACTGGTGTCATTCATGGAGGGCATGTCATCTGGCATGTCTGCCCTACATCGGACCAATCAGTCCATGGCCTCCTCACTGACGGCAGCAGTGTCCCTCCTGCAACAGTCCCTCACCCCTCCTACCTCTGCCCCATCCACAATCCCCAGCACCCTACCTGTCCCAAGCACACACACACCGGCACCGGCACGCACCAGCACAGACCCAAGCAGCACACAGACACACAAGCCAATTTCCAGACGCACACGCAAAGACGGTCAGGGGACTGATACCTCACTCACAGGGGATGGGGCCCAGACACACACACGCATCCACGAGCACTCCGCAGTCCTCAGATACCTCTCCCTCCAAAACCCCTTCCCTTGCCTCACCTGCAACCCCCCCCTCCCAGAAGCTCTTCCTCTGTGAGCTTGGCCTCTTTCCCACAGATACATCTGACACGAAGTCCAGGTGGAAGAGGCGACCACCACACACAGAGGGGAGTGCCCCTCACACCCGGACACCCTCCCCCAGGCACAGGCAGACTGAGGACCCCATTCGAAAGTCTCCCCGGACCAGGAAGGGCAAGACCCCAACACCACGCAGCTCCACCACACAGTCTCTCTCCTCCATCCCCCAGGCCACCACTCCACAGGTTCCCCCGCCACACCCTGCCCCAGGTTCTCCCACACACCGATACCGCATCCCCAAACTGCTTAGGCCCTCCCCCCCTGCCACTTGCTCTTCCACCCCCAAACCAGATGCTCTGCCTGTTTGTGCCACTGGTGTGGAGACCGGGTCCCCCCCCTCTGTCCTGCCCACCTCATCTGCCCCTCCTTCCACTCCCTTGGAGTAATGCACTGCAGTGGAGTCCACAACCACCCCGTCTGACTCGGGCACTGCAGTGGGGACCCAGTCCACTCCATCTGACCGGCCCACTGCAGTGGTTGCAGCACCCACACCATCTGACTTGTGCCCTACAGTGGTGCCGGCCCCCCTGAGTCAAACACCTCCACTGCAGTTGCCGGTGACACTCCTGCACCCACCACCCCTTCACTGCCTCCTTCTGGCATCCCCTGATCCTGTCCCTGCGGTGTCTGGCATGCCCCTTGTATGCCCCTCCGAGGGGGATGTCCCCTGTCCGTACCAGTGCAACCAAGCAATGGGTGACAAGTTGTCACATATCACCCTGTTGGGACTGTGTATTTGGACTGGCCATTGGCCTTAGTTTCTTTTGGACTTAAAATTTTAGTTTAACATTTGCTGAATAAAGCCTCTTTTTGTTTACTTGTGGTTTTCTCTTTGGATGTACATGATGTAGATGAGTATCATCATGCATTTGCAGTTGTAATAGTGTTCAGATCTGGAAAATGAAGTGTTGCTGTGATGGACTCCATGTGGTCCATGGGATATGTGTCCTAATGTAGTCTGGATCTTTAGCATCCTTTGCTGCAGTCTGAGGGTGTAATGTTCAGCATTTGACACAGGGATGTACGTTTTGCATTTGTAAATTAACATCTTTGGCTTACACTGATGCACATCTGGTGGGCTTACCACTGTTCAATGTTTCTATTTCCCTGACTGTGTGCCCATCTCCACTGGACATGCAGTTTAGCACATCAATGTTGAAGGACTCATCTGTGTATACAGTGCAACTTGCTTGACACGTGTTTTGGGTGTATGCAGATGACTGACGTGACACTCCCGTACCCAGGCTGATGTGAGCAGAGCCTTCAGTGTGTTGTAGTTGTTGACTCACTGACCGAGGGTTCTGCTGACATGTTTGAGTCGTGCACAGACAAGGTTTGGCACAGCGGACCTTCCACAGGAGTGGAGTGCCCTCATGGCAGTGTGTTATCCCGTGACATTGCCTGGGCCCATGTTGTGTGTTGTGTGAGCATGTCTGTGTGTGTTCCCTTCCCTTTTACTACACAGGCTGTGTCCCTAGGGATGTTCCTGTTTGTGATGCTTGCTGAGTTGTCCTGTGTTCATCCAGCATCTTGGACCTGGTTTCTCCGGAGTGTGGGTGCATGGCAAACTAATGTTCATCAGGTTGTCATCCCTAGTTGTCTTTGTTGTCAGGGCTGGGGATGTGGGCATACGCAGATGGGACACAGTCAGGATTCCCCTTGGCACTTGTTGGTTACACAAGTCATGTAATTTACAGTTTGGGGTAGCTTTCAGTGATTGTGACACGTTGTGTGTGTGACTGCTGCCACTCCTCAGGGTCAGAGGTGCAATGTTGGAAGTTGTCTATGTGTGTTCTTTGTGGGTCACCTTGGCTTCTTCATTGGTGTGTGACTGTGGCCGGGATCCCATTGATTGGGGTGGATTTCACGTCATGCCCATGTACGGCGTACTGTGCAGTGTGTCAGACATTCACGAGTCTTGTTGACTGGCCATGTGTGATGGGTTTCACACCTCACCCACTCCTGGGATTGTCATGGGTGCATGTGCAATGTCACCAGTCCATGTGAGCTTCACTGCTGCACATTGGTGGAGATCAAGGTGTGTGGTGTTGAGTGTGTGCAAATGTGAGTTGTTGCACGGCTAGACCCCTACCTCCATATTGGCCTTGGCTGACAGGCCGTGCTGATTGATTTGTGCTTGTGTAGGTGTGATGGTAGTTAGTTGCTCAGGACACATGGCTGTGGTTCACAGTGTGAACGACATCTACCTTTGTCATCACAGTGGGATTATCATGCAGGCTAGGGTCACCACAATGTGGGGTCCCTGGGGGTAGTGCTGTGGTGGGTCTGTCTCTTGCTGTGTTAGTTGCTGTTCCTACAAGCTTGTGTGACATGTGTAATTTGGGCTCCCTCACATCTAACAATGCCTGATTGCCCACATAGGGGAATCCGATTCATGAGTTACTTTTGTGTGGCACTGTATACACATCTGTGTAATTGGGATTCAGGCCTCCTCATGTGTTGTGTGGTTGCCTGGGGACACTGGCACACCCCCCCACATCACCTGTTGTGTTTGATATACAGTGTGAGGCTGCCTGTTTGTGTTTGTGCATCTGCACCACTGCATTGGCATATCTTCAGTGTGCCATTGGCTGTATGTTGTTTGGTGGATTTCCCCTGCTGTCCCTGGGACTCCTAGGTCATCAGTCAGCACAATAATCATGGTTTGTATGTCCCATTGCTGCCATGGTATGGTATTTGTTCAACTCACATCTACAGTCTCCACAGGATATCTACATTTGTGTGTCCATTGGTGCAGATATGTGGGTCTGCATTATGATGGTCACTTCTGTCATTGTGTAATTGATAAATGTTGACAATGTCAGCCCCCATGGGTGATGTTTGTCTGCACATGGCCAAAGGTATGTCTTATTTGCACTGCACTGTCTGCCTCACCCAATCTATGTTGCTATGGGACACAAGCACTACTTTGCCACTGATGTGTTTGTTGTTGTGTGACCAGGAATCATCCATGCTGTTTGGCAGTTGCAGCTTTTTCCATGACAACACTTACCTTTTGGTCACTGTGATGATGGGGGTTTAGACCCCATTGCCACAATGTTCAAAATGTGCTTCAACTATGGACCCCACACTTACATTTTGGTCACTGTGATGATGGTGGTTTAGACCCCATTGCCACAATGTTCAATTGGGCTTCAGCTATGGACCCCACACTTACATTTTGGTCACAGTGATGATGGGGGTTTAGACCCCATTGCCACAATGTTCAATTGGGCTTCAGCTATGGACCCCACACTTACATTTTGGTCACTGTGATGATGGGGGTTTAGACCCCATTGCCACAATGTTCAAAATGTGCTTCAGCTATGGACCACACACTTACCTTTTGGTCACTGTGATGATGGTGGTTTAGACCCAATTGCCACAATGTTCAATTGGGCTTCAGCTATGGACCCCACACTTACATTTTGGTCACTGTGATGATGGGGGTTTAGACCCCATTGCCACAATGTTCAATTGGGCTTCAGCTATGGACCCCACATTTACATTTTGGTCACTGTGATGATGGGGGTTTAGACCCCATTGCCACAATGTTCAAAATGTGCTTCAGCTATGGACCCCACACTTACCTTTTGGTAACTGTGATGAGGGGGTTTAGACCCCATTGCCACAGTGGTCATGGTCTGCTTGCATTGTGGAGGCCACACACATTTATGTGTGACACATGTGATAGGGGGTCACATTGTTTGTTCAATGCCATGTTCAGTGTTGTAGGCATGTGACACAGACTACACACGCTTGTCATGATGTTGGGGTGATGTCTTTTTCTGACATTCCTTATGTTGGAGTATGCTGGTTGTGTCATGCATTACCCGTCCTATGAGTGGGGATGGTAGTTGTAGGCATCCATCCCCCTATGAGTGGGGATGGTAGTATTGACAGGCATCCAGGCCCCCATGAGTAGGGGTGGTGTTAGTGGTCGGCATCCATCCCCCTATGAGTGGGGATGGTAGTAGTGACAGGCATCCATCCCCCTATGAGTGGGGATGGTAGTAGTGACAGGTATCCAGGCCCACATGAGATGGGGTGGTGGTAGTGGTAGGCATCCAGGCCCCCATGAGTAGGGGTGGTGTTAGTGGTCGGCATCCATCCCCCTATGAGTGGGGATGGTAGTAGTGACAGGCATCCAGGCCCCCATGAGTAGGGGTGGTGGTAGTGGTAGGCATCCATCCCCCTATGAGTGGGGATGATAGTAGTGACAGGCATCCAGGCCCCCATGAGTAGGGGTGGTGGTAGTGGTAGGCATCCAGGCCCCCATGAGTAGGGGTGGTGGTAGTGGTAGGCATCCAGGCCCCCATGAGTAGGGGTGGTGGTAGTGGTAGGCATCCAGGCCCCCATGAGTAGGGGTGGTGGTAGTGTTAGGCATCCATCCCCCTATGAGTGTGGATGGTAGTAGTGATAGGCATCCATCCCCCTATGAGTGGGGATGGTAGTAGTGACAGGCATCCATCCCCCTATGAGTGAGGATGGTAGTAGTGACAGGCATCCAGGCCCCCATGAGTAGGGGTGGTGGTAGTGGTAGGCATCCAGGCCCCTATGAGTGGGGATGGTAGTAGTGACAGGCATCCAGGCCCCCATGAGTAGGGGTGGTGTTAGTGGTAGGCATCCATCCCCCTATGAGTGGGGATGGTAGTAGTGACAGGCATCCAGGCCCACATGAGTAGGGGTGGTGGTAGTGGTAGGCATCCAGGCCCCCATGAGTAGGGGTGGTGTTAGTGGTAGGCATCCATCCCCCTATGAGTGGGGATGGTAGTAGTGACAGGCATCCAGGCCCCCATGAGTAGGGGTGGTGGTAGTGGTAGGCATCCATCCCCCTATGAGTGGGGATGGTAGTAGTGACAGGCATCCAGGCCCACATGAGTAGGGGTGGTGGTAGTGGTAGGCATCCAGGCCCCCTGAGTAGGGGTGGTGGTAGTGGTAGGCATCCATCCCCATATGAGTGGGGATGGTAGTAGTGACAGGCATCCAGGCCCACATGAGTAGGGGTGGTGGTAGTGGTAGGCATCCAGGCCCCCCTGAGTAGGGGTGGTGGTAGTGGTAGGCATCCAGGCCCCCATAAGTAGGGGTGGTGTTAGTGGTAGGCATCCATCCCCCTATGAGTGGGGATGGTAGTAGTGACAGGCATCCAGGCCCACATGAGTAGGGGTGGTGGTAGTGGTAGGCATCCAGGCCCCCCTGAGTAGGGGTGGTGGTAGTGGTAGGCATCCATCCCCCTATGAGTGGGGATGGTAGTAGTGACAGGCATCCAGGCCCACATGAGTTGGGGTGATGGTAGTGGTAGGCATCCAGGCCCCCCTGAGTAGGGGTGGTGGTAGTGGTAGGCATCCAGGCCCCCATAAGTAGGGGTGGTGTTAGTGGTAGACATCCATCCCCCTATGAGTGGGGATGGTAGTAGTGACAGGCATCCATCCCCCTATGAGTGGGGATGGTAGTAGTGACAGGCATCCATCCCCCTATGAGTGGGGATGGTAGTAGTGACAGGCGTCCAGGCCCCCATGGGTAGGGGTGGTGGTAGTGGTAGGCATCCAGGCCCCTATGAGTAGGGGTGGTGGTAGTGGTTGGCATCCAGGCCCCCTTGAGTAGGGGTGGTGTTAGTGGTAGGCATCCATCCCCCTAGGAGTGGGGATTGTAGTAGTGACAGGCATCCAGGCCCCCATGAGTAGGGGTCGTGGTAGTGGTAGGCATCCAGGCCCCCCTGAGTAGGGGTGGTGGTAGTGGTAGGCATCCATCCCCCTATGAGTGGGGATGGTAGTAGTGACAGGCATCCAGGCCCACATGAGTAGGGTTGGTGGTAGTGGTAGGCATCCAGGCCCCCCTGAGTAGCGGTGGTGGTAGGCATCCATCCCCCTATGAGTGGGGATGGTAGTAGTGACAGGCATCCAGGCCCACATGAGTTGGGGTGGTGGTAGTGGTAGGCATCCAGGCCCCCTGAATAGGGGTGGTGGTAGTGGTGAGCATCCATCCCCCTATGAGTGGGGATGGTAGTAGTGACAGGCATCCAGGCCCACATGAGTAGGGGTGCTGGTAGTAGTAGGCATCCAGGCCCCCCTGAGTAGGGGTGGTGGTAGTGGTAGGCATCCATCCCCCTATGAGTGGGGATGGTAGTAGTGACAGGCATCCAGGCCCACATGAGTAGGGGTGGTGGTAGTGGTAGGCATCCAGGTCCCCCAGAGTAGGGGTGGTGGTAGTGGTAGGCATCCAGGCCCCCATGAGTAGGGGTGGTGGTAGTGGTAGGCATCCATCCCCCTATGAGTGGGGCTGGTAGTAGTGACAGGCATCCAGGCCCCCATGAGTAGGGGTGGTGTTAGTGGTAGGCATCCATCCCCCTATGAGTGGGGATGGTAGTAGTGACAGGCATCCAGGCCCACATGAGTAGGGGTGGTGGTAGTGGTAGCCATCATGCCCCTATGGGTGTGTATGGTATTGGTGATAGCCATCCCGCCCCTATGGTTCTGCTGTTGCTGGTGTACATCATTTCTGCATCCCTATGTGTGTGTGACATATGTCGGGTACGTGTCGTTTGTTTGTGTTGTGGTTGTTTGACTTACAGTCTGCGCCGTACGTGTCCGTACCGGTTCCGGTAATAGATGTAGAGTATTGGTAGGATCTGCGCGATGGGATTCATGGTTGGGTCGTCTCGTTCGGGTTTCTCATGGCTTCGACTCGTAGTCGTCGCTGGCTTGTTCGTCTCGTAGCCGTGGATCGTCTTGTGGCGCGAATCGGAGCTTATGTGCAGCTCTCCCGGATGCTCTGACGTGCCGGACGTAGCGACGGGTTCGGCGCGTACGGAAGGCGCATCGTACTAGTCCGGCCGGAAGGTGCTGTATATTTGCTTCCGTGCGACTCGATTCGGCGTTTACAGATCCGGCTCGGGCGGGGAACAGGAGCTGGAATGGGTACGTACGGCTGAGTCGGGATCTGAGCAGTTATGCGCATCGTACTTGCTCGTTCGGACGGTTGTTCGAATCGGTCGGGAAACACGCGTTCGGCTTGGTTTTTTTCCGGACAAATACTGTTAGGTGCGCTTCCGGCCGAGATCGGAATCAACCCCTATATTTCTTATAGAAATGGTTAAACAAACCAGATTGAATTAAAGAAGAAAGAGACATCCCTTAAACTGTATTAGGCACACCATTATTTAAAAGCAATCATTTATTGTACATCTCTATATAAGAACAGATTGGGTCATAGGTTTGAAACCATTTGGGTTTGAACACAGAAGTAATTATATGTAACTCATACCTTAAATGTGGCATTTAAAACTGATGTAGCGAATCACAAATCTTTTTGACGCATCACTGATGCAACGCAGCGATGCGTCAGTTCTTGTAAATGAGGCCCTAATTTCCTGATTGCAAAGTCTGAGAGTTTGTTTATATGCAAAAGAGTTTGAAAAAGTTTACAGATTAAAATAGTAAAACGTAGGCGGTCCCCCACTCCAACATGTCCTTTGGTATGAGCTCAGGGTGACCTTGGCATGGGATTAGCAGGTGGTCCATATAGATGCAAGTAGTAAAAATAATCCTATTTTTAGCCTGAAAACAGCTTCTACTTTTTCAGATGGCTAGGAAAGTTTGCAAGAAGAACAGTTTGACATCTTAACTGCAAACAGAATTTAGCTTTAAAGATTCAATAACGACATGTGCATTTATTTAAATCCTGTAACAAGAGCACCAGGGGTTCTTCTGAGAAAGGCCGAATTCTTGATTCGGTTTAGAGAAAGTGCAAGCACCTCCGCAAAGACACTAATCTAGGTGCATGCAACATATGGCATTCGTCCCACGCCATCTATAAAAATCCTTTACCCTCACTAAGTTAACGGAAAATGCACTGCATGTGCCGCTTCAAAACGTATACATAGCCTAAGGCAAGCAGTAAATACCAGGACTCTCTTCATGTGCCACACAGAAATCCATACTTAAAACAGCAGATGATACCCTAAACCTGGGAACCAATTCGGATGACGTCAACTGCCTTTTTCCCACATATATAGACAAGGTTTATAAATACAGTCTGATTGCAGAGAATGATGAGTTAAAAAGCCAATCTTGTCTGGGGACTTTCTGTACAGAATTTGCCTAATCGCTATCACTACATGGTATTCCCATTTCCACACTGTGCAAGTTCCTGCAGGGCGGGCAGAAAACCTATGGACGAGCAACATTTGTTTGAAACCCGTGATTTGTAATTAGTTGCATACACTGTTTGCACCCTGTTTCGAAGCTATGGCGGTCCTCGTAATGAGGCAGATAGTATTAGCACTTGTAATGGCAGACTACTGGTAGATATAGCTACGATGCTGCATGTTATGCAGGGTCGTGAATGGAAGAAGTGCTGGGGAACGGGAGGGTTTGGGGTGTGACACCACTCAAATAAATAGATTCTTGGATTGGTCGTTGGATCTGGGGCCCTGGGCTGTGTCTTCTATGTGTGTCGGTTTTTTCTGCTCAGAATAAAAGACAAAACAGTGACCTTTGTTGTAAAACTGGACAAAGAGTGCAAAAGAGATACCCATCTGGTGGCAAAATTTAAAAATGTGAAACCAGATAACCTGGAATCAATACCAGCTTCCTTGCTTGTCCAAATTGTGTGTTCATGAGCAGACATTTTATGTCACAGAGCCTCCTTTTTATTTATCACCACACAGAGAGCGCATTTAAATACTTGAGTTCAGGATGTGCGCTGTACAAGTGCCTCTTATGTTTGAGCGGTCCCGGTGAGCGCTTTTGCCCGAACTGCTCACCGGGACCGCCTGCCTCTAAAGCGACATCCCCCGGGGCCCGACAGCTAGCCACGGGTGCGCACGATACCCGAGAAGACATCTGTGTGATCCGAAACTCTGATGGTTGCGAAGATGGCAATTGAGCAATATGGGGCCTGAGGCTGCCATGCTCGTATCAAGATGGCGGCGGCGTGAGGAGCTATGGCGCACACGCTCACCAGCCCACTGAGAGCAAGATCATAGAGTGTGGCGGCCCATGGGTGTTTGTAGGTTGCCAGGACTACAGCACAGTGGTGGAGGGAGCGGTGGCGGAGGAGGGTCCTTTTGTCTAGGAACCTGCTTAAAGACCCTACGAGAGCGGGCCTGGATGGAGAGCAGGGGATACAAAGACCAACCATGGTGCCGCCACTTACCTACTCACTAAGGGATCGATGAACACTGGGGGGACATGGGAGAATAAATACATACACTGCACCAACTTTCCAGTAAGGGAGGCGGAGAGCAAATCTACATTACCCCCGCCTGACATTGCGGTTACCTTGCAGCAAGTAAGATATCTAAGGTACTGTCTACTGGGAGGGGCAGTGGCATGGGCAGAGGGACTGTGAATTGAAGCTCGTGTGAGAGTCGTCGTGCCACACTGCACCACAAGAGTTCCTTCGCACCACAGGGACCAAGTGGCATCAGCCCAACACTAATCAGGGGGGCCACATACAATTGCACTCTAATAACAGCTATATTGGGGCAGAGGGAAGCTGTCTTGTGGTGGCTGTAAACAGATGAAGACTGCCCCTAGCCAGTATGTGCGGCCAGAGATGGCCGTCCACTGGCAAACCTTTACCATGGCCACTACAAGACACAAGTGGAAATCTACCATTGAAGAATTGTTCCAGACCCCTTCCTCAAAGAAGGAAGACCCCCCCAGCCATGACTCCTGTGCAGTTGGCGGCAACCCAGGGTCAGGAGCAAATGGTGGCGGGGGAAGAATCGGAGGCCCCAACCAAAAGCTTCATGATCCACCTCTATACAGCGATCAAGACCAAACTGGGCACCATCTGGGCAGACCTCAAAAAGAATCTGTTGAAACTCCGGAAAGATCTACAGGACCTAGGGACCAGAGTTGGCCATCTAGAGACAACTCAGGATGAACGCACCCAAGATCCCGAGGAATATCGCTCCCACTTGGTCACTATGAACGACCAACTGATCACACTCCAGGTGGAGCAGGAAGGCCTGGAAAACCGGTCTTGCCGATGCAACCTCTGGATTAGGGTGTTGTCCCTTTGTAAGAGGGTAAGGACATGAAAGTCTATAACTGAGCATGGTAGAATCCATTGTCAATGAACATGGACCAGACCCACTGTGCATTGTTTGGACACATAGGAGCCGGCCCCAAAACTAAACAATCTTGGGACATCCTGGTCTGTTTCCATCACTTTGAAGATAAAGAGGTGATCCTAGATGCTGCAAGATGCAGTTGTTCAATTCAGTACAATGAAGACGATATTTAAATATTCCAATACCTATCCCAGATCACATTGATCAAGAGAGGCTCTTGCATTTCGTCTAGAGGAGAGGTCTAAACATAATACTGACGTTACCTCAACTTAAGTGATTCATCGAGCAGTGGTGCCTTTAGGATACTCCCTTTGTTGTATTTCATATACCCCAATTACTCGTCTAAAGTTTGTAAATCTTGATGGTCCTGAAGAAGGTGGTTATAACTTGGCTAACACCACCGAAACGTGCGTAGACCTGTCTTTGTATGCACCCAGCACACAACACGGTCACGGAGACTTAAACATCTTTGTCCCTTGTTTGACCATCGTGTATGTGTTCTTGGGTGGGTTGATAGTGTGGATGGTACGAGAGAGTATGAGTGTGGATGCGAGAGGTTAGTACGAGTATGTGGTGAATTGACTGGGGTTCCATAGAGAAAATTGTATTTTGTGTGCAAAAATGTTCATGACATTTGTCTATTTATGAAATGTATAATACATATGTCAAAAAAGGAAAAATGGAAAAAATTATAAACAAAATGTATGGCTTTTAACTTTTTTGATACAAATAACAAAATAAATTGAATTAAAAAACAAATAAAAATGTTTTGATAAAGTAACATTGTTGTACACAAAGTGTATATAAATAACCCATTGGAGCAGATTTAGCCCTAAAAGTGAAGAAATAGAGGTCAAGTGGGAGGTTTTGATAGGAACCTTGTGTTGGCATGCATGGCTTAATAAATCTCGAGTAATGCAACATAGCACAAATCACTGCGTTGCATTACTCTGCGTCAGGGAGGCCCCATGCAATATCCATGGATTTTGATACATTTCCAGGTTTACAAGAACAGGTAAACCTGGGAATGTGCCAAAAAGATATGCCTTTCCACCAGAGGCGTAATGAGGACAAATATCTTTATTTCTCCTCTTTATTTCCTCTTTCTATGTGTGCTGCATTCTGCACAAAAACAATCCTGCATGCAACGCAGGCACCCTTGCACCATGGTGCACATGTGCCTGCATCGGTCCTAGGCAGCCCATTGTGCGCCAGCACAGGGTATAGGACAGGAATGGGCCGCATTGCTTTAAATATGGCACATTCCTTCCCTTTCCCAGTGATGCAGTGCAGCAATGTGGCTTGCTGCGCTGTGCCACCTTTTCATAAATATGGCCATTTGTAACCTAACTATGTCCTCAAACTCCCTCTTCCTCCCCACCTATAATGTCCCGGGCCATAACAATCCTATTAAGAGGCATTCCTACGCAAACTAGCCCTTCTCTGAGTTGACATAGGGCTACTACAGAAACTCACCTACTAAAGCTAGACAACTCCCGCCTGAAATCCTGGGACTACCGGATCAATACTTCTCCTCTGGCCACAAGAAAACACTGAGGGTGGGCATCTTGATACACCGCTATTGCCCACTGGTAGTTGAGGGGACACTCCGAGATGATGGTAGAAGACTGATTGCCATTCAAGGCTCGCTCTGAGGCCAACCACATGCACTAGCCAGTCCCAATCAGAGACCAGAACCCTTCCTAGCAGAGGTGATCCACACCCTCTCTGCCTGGTCTAGCGCACACCTAATTATTGGCGGAGACCATAACCTGTTTCTGGACCCTACACTTGATACTGATCACATGGGGAGGGGAAGCTCCATGGCTTTGTCCGTGGCAGGCAAGACAATAATGAAAGACCTGGGGCTGGTAGATACAAGGAGGATCCTCCACAGTCTCATACGAGATTGCTCCAATTACTCAGGTGCCCATAAGACATACACAAGACTTGACTACATACTCGTGGACAAACACCTGCTCCCTAACTTGGCAGACTCCACCCATTATCCTATCAGACTCTCCGATTATGAACCAGTATCCTGTGAACTGGTAGACATAGGCACTAAGGGACCCAGACCTACCAGCACCTGAAAGTTCCTGGATGGCCTCTTGAGGGATCCAGTACCTATAAACAATATCATGAAGAGAATTAAAACAATCTCATCCATAACAATACTAGGGAAGTAAGTGCAGCCACCCTCTGGGATGCTCGCAAGGTGGTCCTTCGAGGTATGTTTATAGTAGAAGCCTCATGCTTCGTAAACTCCAAGAAGCACTGCACCTTAAATTGTGCACAGAGCTTGAGACGCGCGAGATGTAGCATAAGAAAACCAACTCCTCTAAAATATGGAGAAAAATCCTAGCAGTTCAGGGCCAACTGAGAACCCTTGAAGTTGACAGATCCGCACACCTTCTCGCACAACTTGACAATAAATATTACGACCACAGCAACAAGGTGGGCCGAAAGATGGCGAACCTACTACAGGCTCACCAGGCTAAAACTCCTATATCAGAAGTTCAACACCCACAGGGCAACGTGCACTGATGACAGAGAAAAGGCACCATGCTTCCACACTTATTACACCCAACTGTATACCAACCAACATACTGAACTCCAGGAGTGATCAAGATATCTTGCAGAGGCCCCAATACCAAAGCTCTTCAGAGAGAGGGACCCTTAACAGGCCGCTCGAAAAGGAGTTATTTTAGCAGTCATATCCACATTGCGATCCTCCAGTGCGCCAAGCCTGGATGACTCTACAGCAACCTTCTATAACTGTTATGGGCCCACACTTCTGCCAATCCTCCACAAAGTGAATGGAGAGATTCTTGAGAACAGCCCGGTCACGCCCACCATAAATGAATCCACTATTAACCTGAATCTTAAACCTAATAAAAACCCCATTGACTGTGTGTCATATCGCCCAATCTCCCTTCTTAACACTGATTCCAAGATTTTCCCCAAGACGGCTACCTTGAGGCTTTAACCCCTGCTAGAGAATTTGGTACACCCAGACTAATCGGGCTTCATTCCAACATACCAAGCATGCAACAATACAAAAAAGGCCCTCCACCAACTTGACATTGGCACCACAGACACCAAACAAGCTGTCTTGGCCACTCTTGATTCTAAAAAAGCATTTGACTGGGATGTTATGACTGACGTGCTGAGGACGGTTGGGGTAGGCCCCACATTCATTGCCTGGCTCCTTGCAGGATACCAAGCCCCGCTGGCTAGAATCCGAGTTAATGGCCTCTTCTCAAATTAGGTGCTGTTACACCTGGCATCCTAGGCATGGTTTTCCCCTGTCTTTTTGCCTCTGCCGCCTGTATTTTGCTGCGTGCTGGATTTCGTTTTTGCTGGTCTAGATGCTTTGGGTACTTTGCCATGACTGATCAGTGCCAAAGGGCAAGTGCTCCCTCTGTAAATTGTGAATATGGATTGGTGTTTCCATGATTGGCTTGTTTGGCGTACTACTAAGTCACTAGTACAATGCACTGTGTGTGCCCAGGGCCTGTAAGTCAAATGCTGCTAGTGGCCCTGCAGCACTGATTGTGCCACCCACACAAGCAGCCTTTCAAAGGATGCTCAGACCTGCCACTGCAGTGTCTGGGCGCAGTCTCTACTGCCATGTCGACCTGGCAAGTGCACCCACTTCAACACAAAAAGTATCCAAAACCCTCAAGTTCAAAAAAAGACTTACTTAGTCTCTTTTTTTGAACTTCAGGGCTTTGTATACTTTTTGTGTTGTAGTATTTAATTCGGGAGGGTGTATCCACTCCATTTATTACCTCTCATACCCCTTGGTGCCGGTTCACACCCGTCACTTATGGTTATCCGTGTAAGTGCACCCACTTGCCAGCCTATAACCTTCCCTTTTTTGACATGTGAGCCACCTCTAAGGTAGGCCCAAGGTACCCCTGTGGGCAGGGAGCAGTGTATGTGAAAGGTAGGACATGTACTGATGTGTGTGACATGTCCTGATAGTGAAATACAGTGTATTGTGTTTTTCACTATTGAAAGGTTATCTGTCCTATAGGTTAGAATGGGAGTTTATTTATAACATCTTATAAGTATAACTTCCCATTGGGACAAGGTAGAAAGATGGAGTTTAGTATGCCTGAACTCAGAATATAAAAATGCATCTTTTAGTAAAGATGATTTTTATATTGTGGGTTTGAAAATACCCCTTTTAGAAAGTGGGTATTTTCTTGCTTATCCATCCTTTGTGCCTCTGCTAGTTTGTGGATTTACTGTCTGGCTTTGGAGTGACAGCGGCTGGGGATGTGCATTCACTGTAGACAGCCACTGGGGGGGGGCGGGTTGAGGTGTGTCCTGTCTTTCCTGGATGAGTCAGGGCTGGGCTGAATATACCTGGGCTGCTTTAGAGTATAGGGACGAGATTTCCTTGCACTTGAATGGGCCTGGTCTGCCTTACACAATGCTGTCTCCACCTCCTGCCAGGAAGCTAGACCAGAGAGGGCAGAACTGGTTTTGACTGAGCACAGAGCCCCTCTGCCACAAGAGAACAAAGAGAAATTGAGTATAAATATTGGGGCCCAGACCCCAGAACTTTAGAATACTTCTGGACTCAAGAGGGACCTCTGCCAAAGAGAGGAGCTGGGAAAAGTTGCTGTGTGCTGTGTATCCTGCTTGAAGAAGATCTCTAAGGGCTTGAAGTAGAGCTTGCCTCCTGGTCTGAAGTCTCAGGGACACAAAGACTTCACCACCAGCTCCCCTGATCTTCCTTGCTGGGAGTTCTGACCTGCCAAGAGGTGCCTGTTCCTGTGTTGGGTCTCTGGAGGTTGTTCCTGCTGCTGGGAGCTGGGAAAAGTGAAGCAACTAAAGAAGTGTGACGCATCCGCACCCGTTTCCGATGCAACACCGGCGTACAGGAGGAATTCCCACGCAGCGCCATCGTGCCGCTGAAGAAACCGACGCAGCGCCTGCCCACGTCTGGAGAAATCACCACACGCCGAGTCTCGTGCACCGATCTCTGAAGTCCTAGATTACTACTCCGACGCAGGCCCTGCTGTGCAACTGCAATAACCGATGCATCGTGGGGCCACGGCTGGAGTGATCAACACAGTACAGTTGCTGTCACCGCCGCATCGAGAACCGCCGCATTCCTGAATCCCCACGCATCGCACCGTTGCACCAAGTCTACAACAACGCCGGGGCCACAGTAAGAAACCAACATATCACCTTCCTGCACAGTAGGAAACCGACGCATCACCTCCTCTTCAGTAAGGAACCGACGCATCACCTCCCCTGCATGGCAGTAAGGAACCGACGCATCACCTCACCTGGAGTCAGGAACCGACGCATCACCTTTACTGTGCATAAGGAACCGACGCATCACCTTCCCTGCGGCTGATTTTGTTATGATTTGGACGTATCCAAGGTCCTTTGTGTTGAAAGTGTTGCATCTATAGTTTGCTATGAACAGAACTGTTATTACCTTTTTAAAAGTCATATCTTGATAACTGTGAGTTGAATTTTTGTCGTTTTGGTGTTGTTTGGTTTAGATAACGATTACTTATTTTTCTAAACTGGTGTGGTGTCCATTTGTAGTGTTTTCATTGTATTACTATATGTGTGCACAAATTCTTTACACACTGCCTCTGAGATAAGCCTGTCTGCTCGTGTAAAGCTGCCAAGGGGGTTAGCAGGGTTTGTCTAAGGGCGTAACTCCCTTACCATGACTAGAAGCAAGGGTCCCTAATTGAACAAAGGTGCAAACCATTGCCAACTAGAGACCCCCATTTCTAACAGGTGCACATAAAGCGAGGTGCAGGGCTGCCCCCTCTCCTTTTTGCCCATATATTGGAACTGCTGACACAACATATCCGGAATAACCCAGGATTAAGGGAGTCCGGTTTGGCGAATAAGAATCTTAAAATTCCTGGAATCACTAGAATCCCTTACGACAAGTGGTTGGAGGGAGGGTGAAAAACATAAAAAGACATGTTCTCGCAAAGATTACTGAAATCCTTCGGGCACTTAAAGGAGGAATTCCACCTTACAGAGACTGAAAGGTATTGCTACCTGCAACTACACTACTAGCTACTACACCCTAAAATCAAGCAGGGAGGGACGAGAGCTCTTACACCCTTTGAAAAGTACCTCCTACATTGCACGGATGATAAACATGCAATTTCAATTATTTACAACAAGCTACACACTATACAGAATCCTGCTAAACACACCAACCTGGGTGCCTGGGAGAGAGAACTAAGTATCACAGTAGAACATGATCAATGGGCAGAAATCCTGACTCAGGCAACCAACTATGCATCACACTTAGGAGGGAGGAAAACCATCTTCAAGATACTATATCGGTGGCTCTACACCCCGGCCCACCTGGCCAAAATGAAGGGAGGTCACAGTCCTCTCTGTTGGAGGGGCTGAGGGCGGAGGGATCCATTACATATTTACTCTAGTCATGCCCCACGATATAACCCTTCTGAACCTCGATACTGTCCACAGAGAAAACATCACAGGATCTGACCTAGCCAGGTGTGCTGAAGTGATTCTATTGGGTTGCCCAATGTGGGAAATTTCCCCCCTGTTCAGTTCACTAGGTAAACAAATATCCCACCTCCTGCTGGCCGCTGAACATACCATCTTAATCCTCTGGGGACAATCAACCCTGCCATCTGAGCATAAATGGATCGAACGATTATGGTGGATTCTCAGCATGGAGAAGTTGTCAAAACTTGCACAAGGGAAGGTAAATAAACATTACTAAACAATGGGGACTTCTCCTAGACAACTTCAGCAGAGATTATAGGGAGCTGAAGTGCCCAAAATACCTCAGAGCACGTAAGTTTCTCATTCCCTCCTGGCTTAAAGACTATTACACCACAGTCTACCAGCATCATAGAGACTTGCTGGTCCCTGACTTTGTGGGCAATGTGCCTTAAGAGAACCAATTTAGGGTTGATACAGCTCCACAAAGGGACTGGGGGAGCAGGTGGAGCAGAGCAGATGGCTTGTGGGAAGGAGGGGGGAGTTTTTCGGGGTTTACCTCTTGTTCACAGCTATGATAGCTATGCCTCTTTAAAATACTTTATGGATGCTTGAACATGATACCAAAAGGTTAATAAAAATATATTCAAACCTGAAAACAATCACTTAAAAAAATTGTCTGTCCTTGCAGTGATATAATATGATGTACAAAGCTGAAATGCTTCCCCATGTGAAACAATTTTTTGAATTTTGGATAGATTGTATCATATTTTTACAAGATGTTTGTTGCACGATAAACATGCCAAACATTTTTATGGCTTGACTCATGCATGGACTCTTCAAGCCAAGCCAGTCTCTTGGCTCGGGAGACATCCATTACAACGCAGTCATTACTACGACCTACCTTTACAACTCAACTGTTACAACGCAACTGCCTTTATATCGCATGCCATTACAATGCATGCCATTACAACGCATGTCCCTACAACGCATGCCATTACAACGCATACCATTACAATGCATGCCCTTACAACACATTATAAGGTTAGTAATGGAGATTTTTTTAGTATTAGGGTGGGTATGGGTTTTGGGGTACATGGGAATAGTAATTTTTACCCCTACACTATCCAACACTTTCCCGACTGTTACACTCACTGGAGTGGGAATAGTAATTTTTACCCCTACACTATCCAACACTTAGTAATTATTACCCCTACACTATCCAACATTTACCCTACTGTTGCACTCATTGGAGTAGGAATAGTAATTTTTACCCCTACACTATCCAACACTTACCCTACTGTTGCCCTAAAAGTATTTTGCATTGTAATAGTTTGCAATATAATGGTATGCATTGTAATGGAATGCGTTGTAATGGTAGTTTTTAAAGATGCTTTGTAATGGCATGCTTTGTAAAATCATGCAATGTAATGGTAGTTGCGATGTAAAGTCTGCGTTGTAAAAGCATGCGTTGTAATTGCATGCATTGTAACGTCATATATTCCTTGGCTCAGGTAGCCCTTTTCATTTGCTGGTGCCCCCTCCTCTATTTGCAACTTGGGCTTAGTACATGGGGCTGTCAGTCAATAGATAACATCATAAATAAAAGGCGAGAATGGAAGCTTGGAGCCCTGCCCACATGCACCAATTTGACAACATTTACCATTTAAGCTTCTCATAGCAGAGACTAAGAAGAGTGCGTGCAGTAACATACATTTAAAATAAGTGATCCCAGGTCAGGGAGTCCAGGGTGCTGTACGTGACCGTAGTCATGATTTCCCAGGAAGAACTACCAGGCCCAGGTGGGAAGGGCAGAGGCACAGATTCAGGTGGCTATTTGGGGTATGACGCACACTGTTGGAAATGGCCTTTTTGACAATGTTTTTTTATTTTTATTGGTTTATTCTGTAAACAAACATTTCCAGCAGTTGGTTCCAATACAGAAAATTACACTGAAGCATGATCATACACAGTACAGAAGAGAATGCCGAGTCGATAATAGCATTAGAGGCACATAAGCATGACAATGAACATCTACATGAAACCATATCCTACCCACTAAACTTTCCCCCAGTATGAGGGTGTATAGAAATCTAGAACTACATACCCTTGTCACCTAGTATAGCGACATCCAAAGTGTAGCTACCCTTTAACGTGTGTCCTAGCAGGGTTCTCCTATTAAGGCTGCAAATTGGAGTCCGTAGCCGGCGAGGGTGGGCGCTCAACTAGGTACATGGTGAGGGGCGCCATATGTCCCGAGGTCTGGAGGGTACAGGAATTAATTCAGAGTAGGCATTTAATTGTTCCTGCCATAGGATCATGTCACTCAACCAGTCCTTAAATTTCGGAGCCCTGCCCCTGCCCCATCTGCAAGCCACCCTTCGTCTGGCTAGTAGTATACTAAATGTGACGAATCTACGCTGTGCTGCAGGTATCGCCTTTGTGTATCCCAGTAGTGCCAGCAATGGGGAACTCGGTATGTCTGGAATGGTCATGTGTTGCAGTGCTGCAAATACCTGTTGCCAATATGAATGCACTTCACCACAATCCCATGCCAGATGAAAGAAATCAGCGTTGTCTGTCCTGCATCCGTCGCAGCGAGCATTGTCCCGTAGCCCATATCGGTGTAACTTGGCAGGGGTGTAATATAAACGGTGTAGGAATTTATAATGTGTAATGCGTAGCCTGCTATTCGAGGAGACAAGCTCAGTCTGTTGGCAGCAATAGTCCCACTGCTGATCTGTAATGTCATGCCCCAGTTCAGTGCACCACCGGGCTCGTGCCGGGCAAGGAGTGTATTCCATTTCAGTGTAGAAGCTGTGGTACAAAGTAGGGACGAGGTGGGAAGCGTCTGTAGCGCGCAACATGTGATGCAACGGGCCGACCGAGGGAGGCTCCATAGGGTACGGTGGCATATGTGCCCTTAGGCCCTGTCTTAATCGCACATATAGAAAGTAGTCCATAGGGGATGGCTGGGATGCCTGAAATAGCTGCGACATGTCCCTGAATTTCCCATTTAGATAGAGGTCCCCCCAGCAACTGATGTTAAACTTAGATTTGGTTTTGACAAATATTTCCTCTTGAAGTAACGGCATTGAGGGATGATATGTGAGTTGGAGCAACAGAGAATAAAGCATCGATGCCTTAAGTATATGAGAGAGGCAGTGCCAGGCTTTAATAGTACAATCGACAGAGGATAGCCCCTCGGGTCGGCCCACAGGAGTTGACAGGATAACCCCGTCCAGCGGTATTGGATGTGCCAACCAATGTTCCGTAGCTACTTGGGGTGTATATCTGGGGGGGTGAAACCAATAATGTGCAAAGTGCACCTGAGCGCATAAATAATACAATTCAAAATTGGGTACATCAAACCCTCCTTGGGAATATGGGTGTGTGAGTATGTCCCATTGCAGCCGCGGTTGCTTGCCGCCCCAGACCAGTCGTATGAGCTCCGATTGGAGCATGTTAAAAAAAGGTCTGCCAGGATACCGAGGTATGTTAAGAAAGAAATATAAAAATTTAGGAAGGATGACCATTTTTATGAGCGATATACGGCCCGCAATGGTGAGGGGGAGGGCAATCCACCTGTTGATACAGCTTAATATATGGTCGAGGGCACAGCCATAGTTACGTCGCAGTAACTCCTCGCAATCATGAGTGATGTGTACCCCTAGATATTTCACACCTTCCGAACACCACTCAATAGGGTAGTCCATAGCAAATGGCACTGCTGCTGAAGTAATTGGGAAAACCTGGGATTTAGCCCAGTTAATGTTTATTCCCGAGAGCCCTCCAAATCTCACAAATTCCCACAGAAGTGGATTAGGATTGTGAATCGGATCTTTTACATGGAGGGTGACGTCGTACGCATATAGAGAAATCAATATAGGACGTAGAAAGCAACGAAGGGCCTTTTCCTGATGATGTTGTCTGAGTCTCGCCGCAAGGGGTTCTATTGCAAGGGCGAAGAGAAGTGGAGAGAGGGGGCATACTTGGCGGGTACCTCGTGTGAGCACGATTGGGGAGGAGGTATATCCATTAACTCTTACCCGAGCAGTGGGAGAGGTGTAGAGGAGACGTATCCATTAAAGAAACCCATTAGGAAGGCCCATGCATTGAAGTATAGTGAACAGATAGTCCCATTCCACCGAATCGAAAGCTTTTGTGGCGTCTAAAAAGACCGCCACGAGCGCCAGCTGTGGGTTGACATTGTGCATAATGGAGAATAATGTACGCAGGTTGTGGGAGGTCGCCCTCCCGGGTATGAAACCTGCCTGATCAGGCAGTACTAATTTCTCCATTAAGAGTCCGAGCCGATTTTCCAAAAGTTTCGCAAGGATCTTTGCGTCAGTATTAATGAGAGATAAAGGCCTGTAAGAATCGCATTGATCTGCAGGCCTACCGTGTAGGAGAGTAGGATCTGCTTCACAGGGGTACCCCCACTTTTTGCTGATACTTCACTGGTTTTCGACATTAGTCTGGCTGGGGCCCTGCTATTCAGAACCCCAGCCTAGCTGTTTCCTCTTTAAAAGGGTCTCCATGTGCCTTAGGCACATCACTGATTGGGATCTGGAGTGCCCTTGTAAGTCCCTAGTATATGGTATACTATGTACCAAGGGCATAGGTACCTCAGAGGCCTGCCAGGGGCTGCAGCATGTATTATGCCACCCCTGGTAGGCCATCCAAACTGACACCACAGGTCTGCTACTGCAGCCTGGGTAAGGTGGTGCATGCACCCCTTGCTGTGGTATAGGTTACCTATATCACTAAAAGCATATACACATATAAACCTATAAGCCACTCCTAAGGCAGGCCTTATCAATCCTAAAGGCAGAGTGCATGGTTCCTATGTGAGAGGGTGCCCCTGCATGAGCAGGGCCCCTCTGCAGCGTTCGGAGACCATCTCTGATGCTGTTTGTAGTGCAGCCTGACCATATACTCTTAAACGCATTATATCCTCGCGGTAAAATGCTAACCATGGAATGGCTGCACCTAAACATGTCGTGTTTGGTGTCAAACATCTTGGAATACTACCCCCCGCCAATCCTGGCGGCGGGGGTAGCATTCCACCCTTCTAGAGGGAAAGGCATGTTAACTCTGACGAGTCCGGTAACTTCTTTCCAGAGCCCTGGCATCACAAAATGGATGCTGCTGCCACAGACACGAGTCTGGCCTCCTGCTGCTGGACGAAACTCCGGCAGGGGAGGCCTGGACAATAGGTTTCCTGTCCCAAGGAGGTGTGACCACCTCCCCAGACAGGACAATGTGTATTGGGGCTGGGCGGGAGCACTTTCGGGTGCTTTGAAGTCCTGCACTGGGGGCACATTTGGTGTCCCTGTGCATACCCCAGTTCAAACCGGATCAGGGGCTTGCAGCCCCTGCTTTGGCGCGAACTGGACAAAGGGAAAGGGGTGTAGCCACCCCTCTGCCCTGACCCACCCATAGGTGGGGCCACAGAGTAGTCCATCCCCTATTTTTAGAATAAAGGTAGGAACCCAGTCCTTAGGACTTTAGATTATACCTGGACGAAACTCTGAAACAGAATCCTGGACCTTCGACGCTCTACTCACGATTAGAGGACTGAAGAATCTCCCTTGGGGTCAAGGAGTGACTCCCCTGCTTGGCAGGCACCAAAGAAGCATCTGTCCGGTTCGCATCACTGAAGCTCCCGTCGGACGCCGAAGTCATTGCATCACCAGAGGTGGATTCTCAGACTTCCCGAGGCTACCCTGAGTCCCCAGCAAAGCTGAGGCCCGTGGCTATCGTGGGTGACTTGAGACCGTGACCCCTGGACACCAAGCACATTTGCAAGTGCACCATCTTCTGGGTCTCCCAAGAAGTCGTGCTTTGGGCTCCGAGTAGCCCTAGCCTCCAGCACCATCTGCTCCGAAGATCACTGGCCCCCACTCCACGAGTGTCCTGTAAGCCAGCTCCACGTGCGGTGTCACGAGGCTCCTTCGCGGTCGCTAGCCCGTTGGCTAGTAGCCCTTAACAAAGGCCAATCTTTTCTTTACTTGGCAGTCTGGTTGCTCCAGGCCTGCCCTCACTTACCCTCGCTGGGTGAGTTCCCCAGACCTTGCTGGTCTGCATCATCGACGATCTACATCTTACTCGAGACTTGACGTTGCCAAGGTTTGTTGGGTCCAATCTGGTCGCCGACACCTCTGCACTCGACAGACATCGAGCAACAGCCCGAATCCTGCTCCTGGTCGCCGACAACGCCTCCCGGACCTCGTGGCTGAAGAGTCAAGACGACCGTCATCAAACCTGAAGCACTCAACATCGGTGGGCATCTGTCCATCACCTCCCTGGTCACTGGCTAGTGACCCAGACTCTGTCCCCTCTGCTTTCAGGTTCTTCAGAACTCCGATCCACTCTTGGATCCACCCGGACACTTTTCTCCTGGTCGCCAGCAGCACTTTGCAGCAGAACGCCATAAGAACCGACGACGAAACCCGACCCCGAAAGGCACCTATGCACCCGGCTTCCCTGGGTGAGGTAACACGAGTACTCCGGTGCTCCCGTGGGTAGAGACTCTTCAAAGTCCTAGATCTCAAGGGGTTTTGTCCTAGTCCTCTTTTAAGTGTCCCTTTCCTCTATTTTCCCGATCCCGACTTTCTCCATAGAAGTTAACGGCGTATCGCGGTTGTGTATTTACACTGCACGCGTCTCCCGTGGGTCCCCTGTGTCACTACCTTGGGTGGTTCCTTGTGGTCCAAGCACTTCTAGAGGCTCTAGGCCTAGTGTCTAGTTCAGTCGTGGTTCGCATACCACTTTATTGGTATATGGTTTGGTACGCCCCTAGGGCCCAAACGTGTATTTGTGCTATTACTGTGATTTAAGATCTTATAACCTATGTACTTCGAACTCTAGCCTCATAAAGAGACTAGAGGGGTGTGTTTAGTAATAAATACATATATTTTGAATATATACCTGGTGTGGTGCTCTTTCATTTGGTCACTCAAGAGATTATAGACTGGTAAAACAAGCTGCTTTACATTCCTTCAAGACTTAGCCTGAAGGCTGCTCTCCATAGCTACCACTAGGATAGCTTTCAATAAGGTTGTCTTTAACCTACCTACCATAAGAGTCGCTTTGGACTGGTGCACGGTGCCCACTATAATTAGTGGACAGCATATGCCAGGCCAACTTCTCACATTGGTGTGCAGCGTGTGGGATTCCAGCTTGCTATTGTTTTACCAGATAATCTCAATTGAATTGATCAACTGAAAACCACTAAAGGTACCTAAGGTACATATAATTTAAGCTTAGAATATCAGTAAGTTCTACTGAACTTAGAGTTGTGTGTTAAGGGATAGCACAACCCTTTCTACAACTCAAGAGAGTTTAGTAGGCCACACTAGAGTAGGTAGTGCATACACCACACCACACTAGTAATGTCTTTAAAAGCAGGATCCAAAGATGCCCTGCAGGAAGCCATGGAGCTTCCCCCTCCAAGTATGACACACTCCCATTCTTGGAACTGAGAGCTTTGTGTAACGTGAGGAAATTAAGGACAGGCCAAAGTCCCACCACCCAACACCTCCAGGAGTTGTTGGTGGCTTATGATCTTAGTAAGTCTTCAGAGACTGAAGGGGTAGGAGCAGAGGGTGGGCCAGCAGATGAGGAAGGGGCCAGGGGTACCACTACCCCCAGCCCCCTCTGAAACTGACCAGGAGGGTGACAATGACCCTGACCTGGAAAACCCAATCCCTTCTGGGGAAGATGAAGATGAGGATCTGGAGAACCACACCTTTGTCCCCCAGGAAGGATTATGAGTGTGCTCAGAAAATCTAGGTCTCCTTCTCAGGAGTCTAACCACTCTGGCACCTCCATAGGGAGCTCTGTTTCTTCTCACAGGAGGGAATCCTCTCATGAGAGAAGAAAGAGACTGGTCCAGTATGAGGAAACTCAACTGGAGATCAGGAAGAAGCAATTGGCTTTAGATAGAGAATCCCTAGATCTCCTTAAAGAGAGAAGAAAGTTGGGACTAGAGTCCCATGGTGGCAGCCATGTCCCTAGAGATAGGGAAAGGTCCTATGACCATAGGAACCTGAGCAAGATTGTCCCTCCCTACCAGAGTGGGGATGATATCCACAAATGGATAACTGCTTTAGAGAGGGCCTGTAAAGTACAGAAGGTCCCTCAGGAGCAGTGGGCAGCAATCTTGTGGCTCTCCTTTGCTGACAAAGGTAGAGACAAGCTCCTCACTGTTAGAGAGGAGGATGCTGACAATTACAAGGTCTTGAAGAGTGCTCTTATTGATGGGTTTGGCCTAACCACTGAACAGTACAGGTTGAAGTTCAGAGACACCCAAAAAGCACAGACTCAAGACTGGGTAGACTATGTGGATTGTTCTGCCAAGGCTCTGGAAGGCTGGTTGATGGGCAGTAAGGTGTGTGACTTCTCAGGATTGTATAATCTGATAATGAGGGAGCAGATTCTTAATAACTGTCAAAATCAGCTGTTGCATCAGTACCTGGTTGACTCTGATCTGACCTCTCCCCAAGAATTGGGAAAGAAGGCAGACAAATGGGTCAGAACCAGGGTGAAGCAGAAGGTACAGAACCAAGGTGGGGAAACCAAGAAGCAAGATGCTAAGAACTCTGACAAGGGTGGGGAGAAGGGTAAAGATCAAAAGTCTTCATCAGGCCCCCAAAAATCTTCTTCTGGTGGGGATTCCCAGTCTACCAAGGGTAAAGGCCAAAGAAAACCATGGTGCAAGGTCTGTAAGCAAAAGACCCACTGGACCAGTGATTGCACCAAGTCCAAAGACTCCAGTCCAGCACCCACCAATGCCCCTAAGTCACCTGTTCCCCCTAGTACAGTTGGTGGAAGTGCTCCAGCAAAGGGTTTAGTAGGGTTCACCCTGGGAACTGAGTTGGGCTCTGACCTAGTTAGAGAACTGACTCAGGCTGTGTTAGTCTGTGATGGAGGCATGGATGTGCCCTCCTCTATGAGTCCCAGTAATCTGGGCAAGTACAGACAACAGCCTTTAATCAATGGACGAGAGGCTTTGGCATTTAGGGACACAGGGGCAAGTGTCACAATGGTGACACAAGACCTTGTGCTACCTGGGCAAGTTATGCTTGGTGAGATGTACCAAGTGACCAATGCTAGCAATGTCAGAACAGACCATACTCTGGCAGTTGTTAACTTCTCCTGGGGAGGGGTAACTGGCCTTAAGAAGGTTGTGGTAAGTGCAAACCTACCAGTCGAATGCTTGCTTGGCAATGACTTAGAGACTTCTGCTTGGGCAGAAGTGGAGCTCAGGACCCATGCAGAAATGCTGGGGATCCCTGCAGATGTGTTTGCTGTGACCAGGTCACAAGCCAAAATGTCTAGCACTGAACAGGCCTTGGATTCTGGAAGAATGGACCAAGTGCCTTCCAAGAGGAGGAGTAGTAGGGTTAAGGCAGTGCCTTCCCCTTGGCTCAGGAGGAAGATCAGTCCCTTGAGGGGGATGATCTCAGCCCTGAAGAAGGAACTGTCCCAGAGGAACTTGAACCTGACCAGGTTGAGTTCTTGGGGACAGGGGGACCTTCTAGGGCAGATCTGAGCCAGGAGCAGCAGAGCTGCCCCTCCCTTGAACCCCTCAGACAGCAAGCTGCTGCTGAGGCTGCTGGGAAAGCTAGTGGTCCCCATACAGTGTATTGGGATGATGGACTCCTGTACTCAGAGAGTAGAGACCCCAAGCCTGGTGCTACCAGGAGGTTGGTAATACCTTTGAAGTTCAGGGGCTTCCTATTGACCCTAGCCCATGATATTCCCTTAGCAGGACACCTGGGCCAGAACAAGACTTGGGACAGAATTGTCCCTCACTTTCACTGGCCCCACATGTCTGAAGACAGTAAGGAGTTTTGTCGCTCCTGTGTAACCTGCCAAGCCAGTGGCAAAGCAGGTGGCACTACAAAGGCCCCCTGATACCACTACCTGTGGTGGGGGTGCCCTTTGAGAGGGTAGGGATTGACATTGTTGGTCCCATGGATCCCCAAACAGCATCTGGGCACAGATTTATACTGGTGGTAGTGGATCATGCCACCAGGTATCCAGAGGCTATACCCCTTAGGACCACTACAGCACCTGTGGTGGCAAGGGCCCTCCTGGGAATTTTCTCAAGAGTGGGCTTTCCTAAGGAGGTGGTATCAGACAGGGGTGCAAACTTCATGTCTGGGTACTTAAAGGCAATGTGGAAGGAGTGTGGAGTTACTTATAAGTTCACCACACCCTATCACCCACAATGCAATGGTTTAGTTGAGAGATTCAACAAAACCTTGAAGGGCATGATTAAAGGGCTCCCAGAAAAGCTTAGGCGTAGATGGGACATACTCTTGCCCTGCCTTTTATTCGCATATAGGGAGGTGCCTCAGAAGGGGGTTGGGTACAGCCCTTTTGAACTTCTGTTTGGCCACCCTGTGAGGGGTCCACTGTGCTTGGTGAAGGAAGGATGGGAGTTACCTCTCAAGCCCCCAAAGCAAGATATAGTGGACTATGTACTTGGTCTCCGCTCCAGGATGGCTGAGTACATGAAAAAGGCAACCAAAAACCTTGAGGCTAGCCAGGAACTTCAGAAGGCCTGGCATGACCAAAGGCTGTTCTGACTGTTTACCAGCCAGGACAGAAGGTGTGGGTGTTGGAGCCAGTGGCCCCAGCAGCTCTCCAAGACAAATGGAGTGGACCCCACACTATTGTTGAGCAGAAGGGTGAGGTCACTTACTTAGTGGACCTGGGAACACCCAGGAGTCCCCAAAGGGTTCTCCATGTCAACAGACTTAAGCCATATGTGGACAGGGCAGACATGGGCTTGCTCATGGCTACTGATGAAGGGCAGGAGGAAGAGAGTGACCCACTCCCTGACCTGCTCTCACAGAACCCTGACAATGGGTCAGTTGATGGTGCAGCCTTGGCAGGCAGCCTCACTACCCAGCAACAAACTGATTGCAGGCAAGTCCTCAATCAGTTTAGGCATATGTTTTCACTGACACCCAGTCAGACCACCTGGTGCACTCATGAAGTGGACACTGGGGACAGTCTGCCTATTAAAAACAAGATTTATAGGCAACCTGACCATGTCAGGGACTGTATCAGGACTGAAGTCCAGAAGATGTTGGAATTGGGAGTGATTGAGCCCTCAGATAGCCCTTGGGCTAGTCCAGTAGTCCTAGTACCTAAACCTCACACCAGTGGTGGGAAAAGAGAGATGAGGTTTTGTGTAGACTACAGAGGCCTCAATGCAGTCACTAGGACTGATGCCCATCCAATACCCAGGGCAGATGAGCTCATAGATACTTTGGCCTCTGCCAAATATCTCAGCACATTTGACCTAACAGCTGGCTACTGGCAGATCAGACTAGCTGATACTGCAAAGCCCAAAACAGCATTTTCAACCCCTAGTGGGCATTATCAATTTGTGGTAATGCCCTTTGGTCTGAAAAATGCACCTGCCACTTTCCAGAGGTTGGTGAACACAGTTCTCACAGGACTGGAGGCCTATAGTGCAGCTTATCTAGATGATATTGCTGTCTTTAGCTCCACCTGGGAGGATCACCTGGTCCACCTCAGGAATGTTTTACAGGCCCTGCAAAAGGCAGGCCTGACTATCAAGGCCACTAAGTGCCAGATAGGGCAGAGTCAGGTTGTGTACCTGGGCCACCTTGTGGGTGGAGGCCAGGTTCAACCTTTGCAGAGCAAGATCCAGACCATCATGGACTGGACTGCTCCCACTACCCAGACTCAGGTGAGAGCCTTCTTAGGCCTGACTGGGTACTATAGGAGATTTGTCAAGGGGTATGGATCAATAGTGACACCCTTGAATGACTTAACTTCTAAGAAAATGCCCAAAAGGTTCAGTGGACAGCTAGCTGTCAAAAGGCATTTGATGACCTCAAGCAGGCCATGTGCACTGCTCCAATTCTGCAGAGTCCTGATTACTCCAAGAAGTTCATTGTTCAAACTGATGCATCTGAATTGGGGGTAGGGGCTGTACTGTCACAATTGAATGAAGAAGGTCAGGATCAGCCAGTAGCTTTTATTAGCAGAAGGCTGACCCCTAGAGAGAAACGTTGGTCAGCCATAGAGAGGAGGCCTTTGCTGTGGTCTGGGCTCTGAAGAAGTTGAGGCCATACTTGTTTGGTACACACTTCCTGGTTCAGACAGACCATAAGCCCCTCTTATGGCTAAAACAAATGAAGGGTGAAAACCCCAAACTGCTTAGGTGGTCCATTTCCCTACAGGGGATGGACTTTACAGTGGAACATAGGCCTGGGAGTAACCATGCGAATGCAGATGGACTCTCTAGGTATTTCCACTTAGAACATGAAGACTTAACTGGGCAAGGTTAGTTTAATGTCCCTACGTTTGGGGGGGTTGTGTAGGAGAGTAGGATCTGCTTCACAGGGGTACCCCCACTTTTTGCTGATACTTCACTGGTTTTCGACATTAGTCTGGCTGGGGCCCTGCTATTCAGAACCCCAGCCTAGCTGTTTCCTCTTTAAAAGGGTCTCCATGTGCCTTAGGCACATCACTGATTGGGATCTGGAGTGCCCTTGTAAGTCCCTAGTATATGGTATACTATGTACCAAGGGCATAGGTACCTCAGAGGCCTGCCAGGGGCTGCAGCATGTATTATGCCACCCCTGGTAGGCCATCCAAACTGACACCACAGGTCTGCTACTGCAGCCTGGGTAAGGTGGTGCATGCACCCCTTGCTGTGGTATAGGTTACCTATATCACTAAAAGCATACACACATATAAACCTATAAGTCACTCCTAAGGCAGGCCTTATCAATCCTAAAGGCAGAGTGCATGGTTCCTATGTGAGAGGGTGCCCCTGCATGAGCAGGGCCCCTCTGCAGCGTTCGGAGACCATCTCTGATGCTGTTTGTAGTGCAGCCTGACCATATACTCTTAAACGCATTATATCCTCGCGGTAAAATGCTAACCATGGAATGGCTGCACCTAAACATGTCGTGTTTGGTGTCAAACATCTTGGAATACTACCCCCCGCCAATCCTGGCGGCGGGGGTAGCATTCCACCCTTCTAGAGGGAAAGGCATGTTAACTCTGACGAGTCCGGTAACTTCTTTCCAGAGCCCTGGCATCACAAAATGGATGCTGCTGCCACAGACACGAGTCTGGCCTCCTGCTGCTGGACGAAACTCCGGCAGGGGAGGCCTGGACAATAGGTTTCCTGTCCCAAGGAGGTGTGACCACCTCCCCAGACAGGACAATGTGTATTGGGGCTGGGCGGGAGCACTTTCGGGTGCTTTGAAGTCCTGCACTGGGGGCACATTTGGTGTCCTGTGCAT
>CAWUFW010022980.1:0-84459 GCA_963921515.1 Calotriton arnoldi
TGTTACACAAAAAAGGGGCCACGGGTCCGGAACAAGAGGAGGATATTAAACTGTCTGTACGTGTTCTACTATACAAAGACTAGGGGTTTCCCTTTTCAGGACGGTTTCCCTCACACACCAGAGGTGTCATGCTTCATCATAGGGGAGCCTCCTCACATGATAGACCTAGTCTTCACGTGGGCTACAACCCCCTCTCTACGAGGGAGGAGCTCAGGGATGTTTTTATTGAGTAAGGCTGGGTGTACTAAACCCCTATGTGGTGTGGAAAAGGATAAATGGAGTGCAGTGCTGTGAGGTGAAAGTTAAAACTAGCTAGCGGGTTTAGCTATAAGTAACTTTATTCGGCTACCCGATGCCAGGATTAAAACCAGTGAGAAACTTAAAACACAAATGCCAAAATTAGAGACAGATGTGTCATTCGACCAACATGTTTCAGCCAGAGAGACCTAGATAGTGTCGCGGCCTTCTTCAGGGTCAGATTGTACGCTACTGCAATTCAATAAATAATACTCCGTGAAAAAACATGTGAAAAAACACGTGAGTAAATCAATAGTAAAATACTGAACCAGTGATATTATTGTTCAGTATATTCTGGATGCAACCACTGTCGGTTGCTGAGTTCACTCCGTCTGTCCCGGCATATTAGCCATACGGTACGTGCACCATAACCACCAAAATTGTGGCTGGAAACCAAGGACCAGAGCGGCACATGTCCAAGGGCACACGTGGTTATGGTGCACGTACCATATGGCTAATATGCCGGGACAGACGGAGTGAACTCAGCAACCGACAGTGGTTGCATCCAGAATATACTGAACAATAATATCACTGGTTCAGTATTTTACTATTGATTTACTCACGTGTTTTTTCACATGTTTTTCACGGAGTATTATTTATTGAATTGCAGTAGCATACAATCTGACCCTGAAGAAGGCCGCAACACTATCTAGGTCTCTCTGGCTGAAACATGTTGGTCGAATGACACATCTGTCTCTAATTTTGGCATTTGTGTTTTAAGTTTCTCACTGGTTTTAATCCTGGCATCGGGTAGCCGAATAAAGTTACTTATAGCTAAACCTGCTAGCTAGTTTTAACTTTCACCTCACAGCACTGCACTCCATTTATCCTTTTCCACACCACATAGGGGTTTAGTACACCCAGCCTTACTCAATAAAAACATCCCTGAGCTCCTCCCTCGTAGAGAGGGGGTTGTAGCCCACGTGAAGACTAGGTCTATCATGTGAGGAGGCTCCCCTATGATGAAGCATGACACCTCTGGTGTGTGAGGGGAACCGTCCTGAAAAGGGAAACCCCTAGTCTTTGTATAGTAGAGCACGTCCAGACAGTTTAATATCCTCCTCTTGTTCCGGACCCGTGGCCCCTTTTTTGTGTAACATTAATTTGGTGGGGAGTTGGTTCACGCAGGTCCTTAAATCTCCTCTAGCCCCCAAGTGTATTCATTGCTGTACTTATATACCAGACCACAGCAAGGATCTGGAGAAATATATAAGTAACATCACTACTATTCACACGAAGATAGCGGACTTGACTGAAGAGGGAGCTTGGGAAAAAGTTGGAAAAGGGTTTGGTCAAGTGGGAAGCTGGTTTGCAAATTTGGGAAAGGGATTCCTTGGCTATGTTCTGAGACCTCTCCTTATTGTGGTGGTTTGTGTGGTTTGCCTGTGGGGTCTGATCAAAGCTTACAAGTGGTATCGAGCAGGCCGAGTTGAGAGAGCTCTGAGAGAAAATGAGACGAGAATGGCCAGACTGCAGGACAGTCAATATCAGAGACTCAAGAGAATGGAGAATCACAGACCAGGGAGAATGGCAACGAGTTCTGTTTAGGTCGGTTCTTTCTCCAAGGGAGTTGAATAAAATGTGATGACAGGAGTCATCAAAGGGGGAACTGATAGAGCGCCATGTTCTTGTGAAATTTGTAGGGGTGCATCATAATCACGGATAGCTCGCACCCGCATATATCCAGATATATACCAATGAATGACCAGCAAAATGTAGTTATAAACCAGTTATCAGAATGAATAAGAAATGTAATTGTGCTATTTTAATCATGCAATGTAATGATTAACTGAATCATGTGTAAAATAATGCATAAAGGAATCAGCTCATGTGTAATCGAGATTCAGTAGTTTAAACGTGTACCATATTAAGTTGCACATGTAGTTCACTTCTTGCATATGAAATATAATGAACCAATGCTTATAGACGTGATTAAGATTTGTGTGTTTAAATTGTGTAAAGGCCTGACTGCATATGTGCCAGGGAAAGGCCTGTTTGTTCTTATGTTAGCTTATTTTACAGGCAGAGAAGGTTCTCTTGGAAAGGCTCTTTGGGCACCGACAGTAGATTTAATTAGCACAGTAGAGGGTTTCTGGTGAACGTATCTTCTGTTGCAGGTGCAAGGACATATGCCTTCTTAGTAAAAGACTGGCTCTTTGTTTCACAAGTTAGAGCGATGGGAGGCATGGAAATGGGAGTGCAATGGAATTTAGGGATGATACTTTCAGCGGAGAAGGTGCCTGGGACTCAAGGTCATCGCAACCGTCCAGGATGAAGTAACCGTTTCGATGGAAAAGTACAAGGAAGAAGACCTGGCCAAAGAGGCGTGACAAAAGGCGTGTTCAATTGTATTGGGTTTTGTATTAGGGATAGTGCCCTGAGGGTGGAGGGCAGAGAAGAGGTAGAGGAGAGCAGAGAGATGGACAGAGAGGGATTTGTTGAAGGAGCATCTAAAATCTGAGCTTAAGTACTAAGTGAGTGCACTTCTTAGGAAGTCTTCACAGCTGACACCTTTTACTTACTCTTGCCTGGGATATTCGTTAAGTAGGTATGCCACCTTAGTGATAGAGTAGGGACAGTTAATAGTTTTTCCTTATTTAGGTAATGAAGAATAATATAGAGATTGGAGTAGTTATCGCTTGCCGAATACTTTTGGAGCTAACGATCCTTCTCATCCTGAGTCGGATGAGACTCCTGCGTAGGATGCTATTTGTATTAGTGCCCATTTATTTCTTTAACCTCGTGTTGAGGTGCTTGCACGTGCAGTTATTCTTGGCTGTAATAAACCCACAAATTTGAATTCGGAGTCAGTGGTCTTTTAAGGTAAACTGGATTTAAATTTTGTCGTATAACTGAAAAGGATTTTCTTCCCTTCACACTATTCAGCAGGTAAAAAGATCCTGGCGACCTGAAGATTCTTAAAAGAGATAAGATAAGAATCAGCGTTATCACGGGGAGAAATTAAAGAATGATGGATGTCCCTCTGGCGAATCCGCTGCAGGCAAAACCCAGGGGCAGGGCTGAAAGCTAGGCTTGGAGTAGGATGCGTTCCAAGGCTCGTGGAAGAAAAATGAAAGTTACAGCGCACAGTGAATAAAAAATGAAGAGAAACTACTATAAGACACAAGATGGGACTGAATGGCGAATGAAAACTTTTAAGCATCCTAACAGAAATGCCAGGAGTTGAAAAATGTGCATGCAAAAGCTTAAAAAAAGTCCCACTGTGTGGATGAAAACAGTACCTTGACACTGGGAAACTGATAAGATAAACACATGACGCACACACAGGAAATAGTATGCTACAGCCAATAGAAACAGAGCAAAAGTAAGTGGCTGCACATGAACCAATGAAAAGCAAGGGCGGAATGTAAGCCCCCTTTTAAGATTTATATTAAATACAATAGATTTCCTAAGCACAGTGCAAGGATTTTGCAGGAGAAACTTAAAAATGGCTAATGGGGCTCCGATGCTGCTTTGTGTTTCTGAGTGATATCTACAGCCAGTGTATGAATGTATTAACTCAGAGATTGTGTGTGTTGTAGATAGGTTAATTTTGAGAAAAACAAACACGCAAATCGCATCTGCGTGATTGCATCTGTGCTGTGTGCCAATCAGCAACATGATATGGCCACAAAAGGATGCAGACACTCCAAAATTTCGATCTTGTGATGGGGGGACCAAGGTAGTCGCTCTTCCTGGCTGTGGAGCAGAGCCTGCAGTGCTTAATTTGAGCCGGTGGTTGCCAGTGCGGCCCACCAGGACTTATTTTTGGGGACCGGCACCTTTTTTTCTGCATAAGATACTTCCAGAAAGGAAGAGAGGGAAAAACTCATGTATCAGAAAGATGGACAAATTCAAAGACGGAAAAAATGTTAGAAAGGGAAAAAGTAGGAACGTGCACGAGTGAGATAAAAGCGAAGGGAGTGTCTGGTAGTGGATTGGAGAGGCAGTATGTTGTGCGAGGTGGATTCTAGTCTACCAGCACTGGTATTTGGCACGCTGACGTTTAATTGTACCGGCTGTGGACTTCTGAGCAGCAGCTTTGGGCAATGGCACTTGTTCTTTTACAAATTAAGCACTGAGCAGAGGGTACATTTTAAATGTCCCGGTATGACTCACCGCCTTTTATGGCTGATTAAAATCTTATTTATCTAGCCTTCTTCATCTTAATATTCCAGGCAGATCACTGCATGCAGAAAATCTGTGTCAACTTCGCATCACACCCATCAAGAGATTATGCAGGGTTTGGCGCTCGTTCCATTATCTAGCTCCTGTCTTTAGTAACAATGATTTTCAAGCTGGAAAACAATAAAAGTTACCTAGCATCTCTGCCCTTAAAAAATCTTTTCTGTTAGGCTGTTTCCTTTCGTGGCTCTTTGTCGCTGTGGCGCTGTTTTGCCCATATCTCATCGACACAAATATGCACTTTCTTAAGTGAAATACACAAAAATAAAAAAAATTACAACATAAAATGGAGAAGTAAACCTTCAAATTGCTCAGGAGTGCCTTGCCAGTCAAGGTGCTGGCAAGAATAGAGGCTTCAGCTGCAGGGCAGTAGTGAAATCATTGTATGTGAATTCTTCATTGGAGTTTTTTTTCCTGGTTATTCCAAGTACTCGTTGTGTAACACGTTTACTGCCTCTGATTGACACCCCAAGGGCTGTATTATGGAATGTGCTAGGGCACGTTGGTATTACAGAATGGGGATCAAATGGATGTAATACTGGGACAGTCCCAGATGGGCATTATCCTCATTTGCATTGGGGTGTACACCATGTTATAGATGCAGGCACAGAACCAAAGGAGCTGGCAGTGATGCCCATATTGTGCTCTACATACGAGGTCAGAGACATTTTAAGGCATGGGCACAGTGGGCTCTGGCCCAGGACTTCAGCCTTTCAGGGGGGCCCCCTGGTAGAGCCAGCTCTGTTCTGCAAAGAGTCCTACCCTAAAGACCCTGGATAATTCTTAAACAGATTGTGTTAAATACCATTTTCCTTTAATTTATTTTTAAAGTGGGTGAAGTGTGAGAGTTTATTACAGACATTTTGCAGAGAAATGTTGCATTTATATTTCATTCTTTTACATAAAACAAGACTGCACATATTCATATGTCACAGAGATTCTTTGCAGTAATATTAGTGAGCTGCTGCTGTATTACAATTTTGAAAACACAGGTCACTATTTCTAAATATTAGATGGAAACACATTAATAATTTGGAGCAGTGTGCAATTGCACTGTCAGTTACCTGGCAAAAGAGGGCATGAAAGAGCTGAACCTGGAGCATAAATTCATGGCTGTTCTGAACAGGGGCCTCCAAAATCTGTTCGTCCCCGGGCCCCCAAAATACTTGAGATGTTCATGGACGAGGTGGCTCGCAGTCAGTGCACTTAATGAGGGGCCCTCCTGAAAGCAGGGAAAGGAAACCCCATGGATCCAACAGACATCCGACTGTAGGAAGGTGCAGTCATTCACTGCGCCTGCCTGCAGGGAGATCTCTGGCTCTCTTTGAAAGGCAGGGCTCATTGCTGCCTGTAAAGGAAAATAGGACTCGCTGCTTCAAATAGTCGGTCTGTCTTTCACTAATTCTCTTACCTCCAGATAGGCTCAAGTGCACGGCTGTACTTCAGGAAGCACATTAACTTTAATAGGATGCACTGGCCTGGTCTGTGCCAGGCGCATCTAGTTTAATGTGAGGTCACCGTGTTGAAGACATGGACATTATGTCCTGCATAAAACTGTGCTGCTCCCTGGGAAGGCACAGGGTCACGGCTCTGCTGGGGAGAGAGCATTAACTGTAATAGGGTGCGAAAGCCCTGTTAAAGGTGTGCTGTGGTGCAGACAAGGGCTGTGAGCCTCAGTTATTATACAGGCCCAGGAGCCTGTTCCCTTTCTGCCCCTTCCACTCTGCACTATCTATTTTAACACCGATGTATCAAACGCTAGATACAGTTGCAGAATTATAACGGTAACTTGCTTTTTATATAGAGCTGGATTCCACAGTTCGCTATTTTGCACACTGTAATTTAAAGGTGTCTCTAATATCCTAATGTATTTGTAAGCAATTTGCGGACTTCAGAAAGATGAAAAGTAAAGTCATCCCTGTCAGGAAGTAGCCCCATGTCCAAACCTTTACAGACAGATCTCAGCATTGACTTCTTAACTTAACCTTCCTATGTTTTTGCCTGCCAAAATGTGTTTCGTCACAACAGCGACTTTTTCAAGGCTTATCGTTGAACTTCCACATGGCAATTTTTCATTCATACCTGGACGCGGAACATACACACAGTTGGAGGCTTGTCACGGCAACCTATTTACTCATCAGAAGACTAACATTTGGAGCAGACGTTTCATGAGACACAAGCACAGTACTTTGATGTCCCTACTTATTACAAACGATGTATGATTTGATGAATTGTTAACCATATTTGAAATAAATACTTTTGAAAGTTTCAGCACTATTCAGATGATGGACTCTTGTTTACTGGACTTTGTGAAGAGTGTTTCGGTGTCATTGTCATCTCTATATTTTTGATAATTTGTTCTTCGGCATTGGCCTGATTCGTTTTTCATTATAATTCATATTTTGCAACTTTATATTTTTTGTACTTCTTTACATCACTTTCTGATTACATTTGATAGTATGTTTATTAATAATGTTGTTTTTCTCGCCATTTTTAGTTCATTGTTATTTTTCATCTTATTTATGTTTTTATAGTATGCTAAGTATATGTAAAATAATAAATTGTTTGGCAGAAAAAAAGAAGGGCACATGGACAACTGGTTTTTGATATAACAATTTCTGTTATGCAGCAACAAAGTCTAAAAAAAGAATCTGAGCTTTCATGCATGAGGGGAGATAACAAGATTGGGCCCGATTCACAGAACTAACTTAAGACAAAATCCTAAACTTACTACCATTTTGGTGTTCACAGAAGGCACTTACTCATTTTGGTATTCACAGAAGGCACTTACTCATTTTGGTATTCACAGAAGGCACTTACTCATTGATGAGTAAGTGCCTTCTGTGAATACCAAAATGAGTAAGTGCCTTCTGTGAATACCAAAATGAGTAAGTGCCTTCTGTGAACACCAAAATGGTAGTAAGTTTAGGATTTTGTCTTAAGTTAGTTCTGTGAATCGGGCCCACAGATGGTATTGTTTTCAAAGCTTCTCACACTGAACTGAAACACAGGCTCTTCTTTCTTCCAGCTTTAGCTCTAATAAATATGAGTTATCATTTGTATGTCACCAAAGATGGTTGTTCTTTCTGCATATCCTATCTCTTGGCGGCTTTATCTTGTTGTGACCAGTGCTTGATATTATCACTTGCTCATTGAGGATCCAGTTGCTATTAAGCAAACCACTATCAATGATTACCGAAAGAGTATTTGACTAAGAACTAATATTTCTAAAAATATATTTTTGAGTCTATATGGTACTTTCTCGATAATGTACGACACAATATCCTGCAGATTATACTAGCATAAACATGACACACTATCACGAGCACAAGAGCAATCATAACACATTAACGAAGATTGCGGTTCTGTATAATGAGCAATTTACTCTGGCCGAGGAATGGAACCTGAGCTCGCATTTGATGAACCAATTGCAATGCCTCCAGCCCACCCACAATTGCACATAAAACACAGCAGAGTTTTAACTCATTTTACTTTTACACTAACTCACTGAGACCGTTACGAAACCTAACATTGAGCAGACTCTAGTAACCGCACAAAACTAAGCCTCTTTCAAATAATGACTCCTCCAGCTCGATTGATGGCCTTAAAAGAGCTGCACAAAAGAAAGACCAGCTAGAGAATATGCTATGATGCCAATTTAACGATGGTTAGCTCTATACAAATACAGGTAACAACAATTGGGCAACTGAGCGCAACTCTCATTAAAATACTTGCTTTGGGTAGTGAGTGTTCTTAGAAGGGCTGTGGGGCGTTCTTGCTACTGTGGGGGAGATTTACCAGATCTCCACACAACGCAGCGCAGCCCCCCGCGAGGCTGCGCTGCGTTGCGCGACAGGGAAGGAGAAGGAGAGCGCCATATTTACAAAGATATGGCACTCTCCACCCCTTTCCCTTGCGCTGGCGCTGATTACAGCTGCCGTGCGCCACGCACACAGCTTAGCGCCATAGCGCTAGGGTGTGTGTGTGAGTCTAGCTTAGGTTAGGACAGGAAGGGTACTCTTCCTGTACAAAATGCTATACCTAGACACGAGGCAAAGATTTTCCCACTTTGTATGTGTGCTGCACGGTGCAGCACGCATGCAAAGTCGAAACAGGAAGGAGAAATTAAAGTATTTCTCCTTTCTTGCGCCAAGTTTAAAAGGGCGCAGTTTTCTCACGCTAAACCCAATCTACTGTATTTAGTAAATTGGGTTTAGGGTGAGAAACCTTGGGTGGTTGCATGAGAACGCCCATGCACCATCCTTGGTACGCTATGCGCTGCTTCGCATTACTTTTACGTTATTTCCAGCACTAAACAAGTTTAGCACTGGAAAGTAAATTAGGAAAAAAAGATTTTGCGCCGATTTGCATCACTTTTGTGATGCAAACACTGCACAAAATCTTAGTAAATCTCCCCCTGTGTGTCCTCAGAAGGGCTGTGGTGCGTTCTTGCTACTGTGTGCCCTTTGAAGGGCGATATGTGCTTTCTTGCTACTGTGTGCCCTTTGAAGGGCTGTGTGTGCCTTCTTGCTATCCTGTGTCCTTTGAAGAGCCTTGTGTGCGTTCTTGCTACTGTGTGTCCTTGCTACAGTATAACTTAGATATTAATATATTATGGACAGTTCTTTCAGTGAATATTTTTTGTGATTTCTTCTAGTGTATTTTGAGAGCACTATAGGAAAATACAAAGCAGAGTAAAATAGATAATAAAGCAGTTTCTTTTGTTGCAGGCATTGTTTCGCTGATCTCTTTGGCTATCCTGTCGTACGAGCGATACAGCACCCTCACCTTGTGTAACCGACGAGGCCCCGACTTCAGGAAGGCGCTGTTGGCGGTTAGCAGCTCTTGGCTCTACTCTCTGATTTGGACGGTGCCGCCTCTGCTGGGTTGGAGCAGCTATGGTGTCGAAGGGGCAGGGACAAGTTGCTCTGTGCGGTGGACCTCTGAAACTCCAGACTCTGTATCTTATATTATCTGCCTCTTCATTTTCTGCCTGGTCATCCCAGTAATGGTCATGATATACTGCTATGGACGACTTATGTATGCGGTTAAGCAGGTACAATATTTAATTATCATTAGCTCTGTGCAAAAGTGATGTACACTCAACTTTGCAATAAACTAACTGCATGCCACACCACTGCTCCTTCATGCAATTATACACAAAAAGCTTTATTGGGTATTATTATTATATTTATTAATCTTTATTAGGTTTACACATAGAAAACCATAGAAGTACACAATAAAAACAGCACAGTTAATATATTACAATTTAAAATGTAACATTTAAAAACAGAATCACATGTCTCAATACCCACTCCCAATAGCTGGACATAGACACAGGCTGTAGAAACCTAGCAACAAAAACCTACTATGTGGTCTGCCATATTAGTGGATGTATTTACCTGATACTACTCTCACGTGTTCCGATCAATTAATTTCAGAGTAATTTAATAGTGCAACCATAGGAGGAAAAGAGAGATAAAACATACGAAAGGTTAAAAGAGACATTAGTCATTTATAAATGTTAAAACAATGCCTTTAGCGAAACCAAATGTTAAAACTCTATATATAAAAAATAAATAAGATGCATAATCCATTTTCTAAATAATGACCCCTACCAAGACTAGCAGCATCACAATGTTGTAAGTAAAGTGCATAGCTCTGTGTGATTGGAGAGCAGAACAGGAAAAACAAATTAAAGCAACACATGTTTCATCATCTGGAAGGCATTGTAATGAAAAAAATGTTAGGGCACAATGTCTCAAGTTTCTCGATCTCATTAATGGAACCAAGAAACTTTCAGTATATAATACATAGAATTTGCAGAAAAAGTGGAAGCGAATCATGCACTGAGTAGCACCATTACTACACAGGCATACAGTTGCATCTAAGTTGGTCTGATACCCTAATGGAAAGCAGAGTAAATATTTTACCTTGTCCGCCCTGAACCTAAATAGTAGAGAGTGCTCCCAAGTCCTCCTTGGTTTCCATATATAACTGTCTGATATAACCTCCATGTTCAGGGACAGATATTTTCCAATGGTTGCTTTCCGAGACTCCTCCATAACTCTCTTGTCGTGCAATTGTGCAATCGACAATGATGAAACTTGTCTTTTATTGATAGATGCACATGAGGTGGTGTCAAAAAAGGCATGTGATAGACCAACCTCATTGAAGGAGGTTTTCATGTAGGACGACCATGAGATTGACATACCTTTGTCGCCTTTGTCACAATTAAGGGAGTCAATAATTATGGCTCTTGATAGTGGGGCATCCTCATTATGCCAGGTTGAAAGCCACAGCCAAGGCGGTATGATTCGCATATAGTTACTCAAGTAAGCCCAAGTTCACTATGACAAATAAAATTTGATGAGGATCCTGGTATAGCCAAAAGTCTCCTACAAAAATAATTTTCCTCCCTCTGTAATGGTGTACAATCAGCATAAACACAAACGCCCACCCCATAAGAAGCTATGGGGGAGCATTGTGTGGTGTAAATTTGAAGCACCGGGGCCAAGGGCCGACCCCTAGAGGGGCACGGGAGGCTGAGAAGTGAACCCAAGGATCCAGCCAATTTTGCCCAAATTTGCTGGACATGTGCTGCCCAGGATCCTGTTGTGCTAAAAGTTACCCCCAAGTACGGGAACGTTTTGTGCTTTCCAAGGCATTTTATTCTAAGATCCACAAGTCTTTTGGTCCCACATGCCAATATGTAAGCTTTACCAAAATTCGTTAAAAGATCCAAGTTTGACATAAACACCACAAAGGTGTGAACCAGCATTCTTAAAGCTTTTGGTGTGCGGGTCATTAAGACTGCATCGTCTGCATACAGAAGTGCGGGTAGTGGAATGCCATTTACTTTTGGGATGTCTAGAGTGCTGGCTACTAACTGAGTATTCAGGTTGTGAATATAATTAATATAAATAAATAATAAAGGAGCAATAACACAACCTTGCCGCAGTCCACGATGGGTCTCAATAATGTCTGACAGTTCACCTTTTTGTCCATAAAGTGCCCTTTCTGAAGTATTAGAATAAAGCGCAGCAAGTATGTGAATGAGAATCCGATCCAGTCCAATATCGTGGAGATGCTGCCAGGGCTTGTTTCGATTTACGCAATCAAAGGCCATGGATAAATCTATGAACCCCAGATACAACTTGGACTGTTTGGCTACTGTATACTTGCCAATCACCAAATTTAAGTTCAAACACAGCTCCACCATGCCAATACCAGCCTGAAAGCAGTATTGGCATGGATCCAGGATGTTCTTTTCACGTACCCAATCCTGAATCCTATTATAAAGGACACGACTAAAAAGTTTGGCAGGTATGTCAATTAGAGAAATTGGGCAGTAGCAGTTAGGCTTGGCCCGATCTCCGTTTTTAAAAATGGGAACTAGGATAGAATTCACCCAAGAACTTGGTATGGTAGAGGACATCATATTGCTAAAAACACTTGTCAGTAGAGGAGCCCATATGGTCAAGTTACATTTTATTAGGTCGATGAGAACTCAATCAGGGCCCGTCGATTTACCCCCTGCACTATGTACAATCACTGCTGTAACTTCATCAATAGTAAAATTTAGAACTTTAATAGAAATAGGAACTTGGTCTAGTAAAGACAAAGATTTCACGCACTATCTGAGTATATTTTAGAAAAATGGTCCACCCACGCATCGCTCTCTATGTGGCAGCAAATAGTGGTCGATGACTGATCAAGAGAGCGCATGCTTGCCACCGCTTTCCAGAATAGGTTACTGTCCTTTGTGTAAGTCTTATCAGATAAGACCTTCCACTGCTGAGTGATAACCTAATTTCTTCTTTGAGAAACCGCAATTTTGTAATCTTTCCTCATGCGGGCCACCTCTGCATGATCTCTAGGGTTCTTACACAGGGGTCTACGTAATGATCGGTTAGCAAGTGAGCATGCATGGTCAAACCACTGTGGACATTGTTGCATGGGTCTGTGGGGCTTGCTAAGGGTTATTTTGATATTCTCACAGAAACCTACAAGGGCACTAACTACCTTCCCCTCTATTAGGTATATTTGAAGTATAATTATATTTTTCTATTTCCAAATTATGAATTAACTGGTATTGCAAAAAAGGATAGTGCAGTGATTGTTGAAGCTGAAGTGGGCTTTGCTGCCCCTGCTCAGTCAGTGTTTGAGAAAAAAAAGTATTCCCTTGCCATTCTGGTGTGTTTGACATTGAATGTGCAACTGTGTCTATGGGATAGGGAATGTGAGGTACTTATCTTTCTCTTGTCTTGTTGATTGGAATGCTCAATTGGGATGCAGCCCCAGAATCCCCTTTGTTCCCTAGATAGATCCTAATGGCACTTTTCATACATTTCCCTGGGCTGGTTAAAGTTAATCATGGTCACTGAATGAGATCCAGTTGTGTACTAACAGGACTTAGACAGGGATAAACAACTTTTCTAAAACTCACCTTTGTGATATTTATGCTAGAACACTAAGTAAACCACTTAATTTATTCTGACATGTGCTTGCTGTACTTTGGCCTACTTCAACAATATTGATGGAAGAAATACTTGAATTAAACTCAGGTTTGCTGACAATCACTCCAGACAACATTCCAGATCATTGTTTTTCACCCACGGTGCCGCTCTAGACAGCGACCAGCTATATTCAATTCAGTCATAGTCCTGCCTGAACAGGAACAGTCCAGCTCATACTGTTGAGAAAGTGCCCTCTGAAGAGAAGCATAAGGAGCTCCAGACTTGTTTTGGCCTACTACCGTCTTGTCAATGAAGTATAACTTGAGTCCTGTGGAATAGAGAGCACTGCATGCACACTTAGGGCCTTACTTATGAGAGGGTTGCGTCACGTTTGCACCATGCAACATGGTACATGTGTGATGCAAAACTCTAAGTCAGATTTCTGATGCACGCAAAGCCCCTTTGCATGGCTCTGAATGGCTTAAAGAATCTGGAGTAACACAACGCAATGCAAATCGCTGAGTTGGATTACTCTGCTATGGATAGGCATTCCATGGGCGTTGCGTGGGTGTTCCTATGCAACTCCCATGGATTTTGATGGTTCCCCAGATTTACAAGAACTTGCAAACCTGGAGATGTGCCAAAAACTTACACCTTCCCAAGGGAGGCATAACATGGAGAAATAATTATTTCTCTTAGTTTCTTCCTCTTTCTATGTGTGCTGCATTCTGCAGCACACATAGAAAGAGGGGTATGTGCAGCACCTTCCTGCACAAAAACAATCCTGCATGCAACACAGGCACCCTTGCACCATGGTGCAAGGATGCCTGCATTTGGGCTAGGCTGCCAAAAGGGGCTACAGAGCAAGGGAAAGGACAGGAATACACCATATTGCCTTAAATACAGTGCATTCCTGGCCTTTCCCTGTCCCGCAGTGCAGCGCAGAAAGGTGTTCAGTTGCGCTCCGTGACTTACTCATGGATGAGCCCCTTAGTACATTTAATGCAACAAAAATCAAAATGATAAAAGGAACTAGTGAATGATTCTCTGCCACTGGTGGTCACTCAGACCACATTCCATTCCATTGTTTCTCACTCACTATGCCACTTAAGACTGAGGCTAGGAATAGGCAAATCAGTCCAATTATTAAAAGTCAGCATAAACCGTCAGGTCCCCTCCAGACAAGAACAAAAGCACCCCACACTGGTTCCAACATACAGAAGTTCAGAGCAGCTGGTGCAGTCCTGATATCATTTAAATTCTTCCTTGTAGGTGGTGCCAGACTACACTTGGACCACGTATAAATATTTGACTTGCATGGCACTAATGTAACTTGGTTCTTTTCCAGGACCTTTCTTAAACATTCAATAAGGTAATTGTGATTTACCTATTATTTACCATTTCTAAGGGGCAGACAACATGCAGTCCCTTTTTGTATCTGAACATTGGAGTGTTGGAATGTTGTGAGCTCTTTTGTTGATAATGGAGTGGTAGAGGGTCAATCATGGCTGGCATTCTGCTTCAACAAACTTGGATTAAGTCACACACCGCACTTGGCCACTTGTGAGAAATTGGACTGTTGGTTGACTGGCGTGTGAGCCCTGGTCAAGAAACAGCCACAATCCTTTGCAGGGTGAACTAAATTAACTTGTGCTTAAACTTGAGTAGCTTGGCACAAAAAACAGTCAGGCTTAATTTAGAGGTAATGTGTAAAGTATTTATACGCACACAAACAGTAATAAAGTGAAAACACAATACAAGAGAAGTCCCAAGTCAATTTAGAAAAATAGATTGAATGTTAATAAATTATTTGACACCAAAACGAACCAATCAATAGAACTGGAGTTATGAATTTTTAAATTTGTTTATGAAAACTAGCACCAAAAAGATCAAAGCACCAACAGCAGACATCTAGTCATGCGAGACTGGGTCAAAGTCGAAAAATATTGCTGACCGCGATGGAGTGTGGTTTGGATATCAGAAGTGGATTGGGCTGGGTCAGTGCTTACCTTTGGACTTAGAAGAAATTCTGAGAAAAAGTGCCTAAGATGGTACAGTTCAGCAGGGCAAGGCTGCAGGTGGTGTCCGAGGGGGGAGCATAGTCGTCGGATAGCTTTGGGTCGAAGCTGTGGTGAAGATTTCTACGTTTGGACTTAGTCTCAGAAATGGAAGTCGAAAATCTTCAGTGGGATGGGGCAGATGGTTGAAGCCGAAGACGGTTCCATGAGGCCAGATACCCCTTTGGCAAAGCAACACTGAAAAGAATTTGCTGCTGCGGAGAAGATTATAGCGGGAGTAGCCACAAAGTCAATTCGACCGCAGATGCACCTCAGGCGGATAGGTGAGCAGGTTGGTCCAGGTCTCCTCCTGGTTCTCAGAGCAGTTTTTTGGCCCACATTTTTCTAAGTCCTCTGTTTTGGTATTTGATCATCTGGGTCTCCTTTAGCACCACAACCAAGTGTCCAGGACAGGTGGGACACCTCTTGGGGGTTTAGGACTCATTCAGGCAAGGCACAGGTGTGGGTTCAAGATGGTGGGAGCCCTTTGCGTCCCTGTGGTTCTGAACAGGAGGTCAGCAAATTAGCCCTTGAAGTCACTCTATTTCCAGCCCTAGGTTCAGGTGAAGATGCAGGACTCAACAGCTGGGCTGGCCACTGAGGGCCTCATTTATGAGGTTTTGACGTAGGGCAGCACTTCAAGGAATCTTGCTGCGCTGCCCTACATCAAAACAACAAGGCAGGAATGCGCTGTATCTATGAGATACAGTGCATTCCTATCCTTTTCCCCTGCACTGGAGCACAATGGGCTGCCTTGCGCCGATGCAGGCATCCTTGCACCATGGTGCAAGGGTGCCTGTGTCGTGGGGCTGATTGATTTTGTGCAGGAAGGGACATTTTCCTGCACACAATCAATCAATTCAGGCGATTTCCTCTTTCTATGGCAGCACACATAGAAAAAAGAAAAAAACAAGGAGAAATGAAAACATTACCCCTCTTGGAACCTCCCTACTGCCACCCTGGGGTGGCGTTAGAGTCTGACGGATTCCCAGGTTTATGATTTCTCCTAAATCTGGGAATGCTTCAGATTCCATGGGTGTTGTGTGGGAACACCCACAGCAACATTCATGGAACACCCCTTTCATGCAGTGTTCTGTGTGAAAAGGGGACATATTTACAAGGCCATGAAAAGCTACAAGCCACGCAAAGTGGATTTACGTGGCCTTGTAAATATACGGGGGCACATTGCGCACCAGAACGTCAAAAAGTGGTGTTCCAGTGGTGCAAAAGTGCTCATAAATGAGGCCCTGAGATGTCAAGCCAGGCTCTTGGCAGCAAAGCAGGCCTTACAGGAACACCAAAACAGACTTGCAGAGTGCACAACAGGTCACAGCAGCAGGCAGTCCTCTGAGAGTCCCATAGTGCCCTTCCTCTGGAAGGTGGGAGAAGCTTCTAGAAAGGATCTTTGAAGTGCATGGAATTTCTTGCCCCCCTTGCCCTGGCTCCAAACTGGCTGCAGTAACAATGTGGAGTTGTTAGGTCTTCTGTGTGAAGGCAGAGCACACACTATTTAGTCGCAAGTGTGGCTGTGCTGAACTCCTCCCATGCTGCCAGCATAGCATTGAGGCACATCTAATCTCTCTATTGTGTGACTGTCTGGGAGGAAATCTCAAAGTCTAACTGCCAGTTTTACTCAGTCATGTGACCCAAAACAGGATGCAGGCACAAAGGGCAGGAAAATGTCAACTTTCTAAAAGTAACACACAAATGTGATGAGAGGATGCTTACAATAAGTCTAACCACTGGCAATAGCTGGGGGTACCACCCCAGCCCATCGTTCTTTTGCTCACCATGCCACCTTAGTTTGGACCCAGCCATATGCAAATTAGTCTTGACCCTCTTCCTCATGGAAACAGTCCAGCCTGAACTGCCAAGCCAGGTTCTCCCTGAACCAGAATGCAAGCAATCCAGGACTGGTTTCACCCTAGTTATGGGCTCATCAGCCAGGTACAGCTTAGTTCCTGTGACACAGTGAGCATGGGATCCACGTCTGGGCATACCCATAGGGCAGTACATGAAACACACAAAAGGTGATGGGAGGCTGCTTGCAATATATCTAACCATCGGCAATTGACTGGGGTAGCACTCGAACCCATCGCTCTTTTGCTCACCATGCCACCTCAGTTTGGACCCAGCCGTATGCAAATCAGTCTTGGGCCTGGCAGTTCGGACTTGACTGTTCCCATGAGGAGCAGGTTCAAGACTGATTTGCATATGGCTGGGTCCAAACTGAGGTGGCATGGTGGTCAAAAAATGATGGATTGGGATGCAGCCCGAGCGATTGCCAGTGGATGAGATTAATTTGAGTATTCCATCCATCTCCTTGTTGTTTTTGCAACTTTCTAAAAGTAGCATTTTCAAAATTGTAATGCAAAATCTGACTTTACCATAAAAGAGGGTTTATCATTACAATTCCATAGATGCCAAACATGACAAAGCTAACTGCTCTCAATTGAAACTTACAGCTTATTAAATCTAATAAGGATTTTCCAATGTTATCCAATGGGACGGGTAGGCTTCACAGTGGTGAAAAATGAATGTAGGAGTTTTTCACTGCCAGGACATGTAAAACTTAATAGTACACACCCAACCTTTAAAATACAAGGCACCCTGCACTATGGGCTACCTAGGGCCACACACACATGCACACACGCACACACACACACGCACACGCACACACACACACACACACATACACTCTCTCACAATGACACACAACACAATTGCAGCTGATGTTTATTGCCTGGCTCCATAACATCTCGCAGTGCAAGGAAGGAAGGCACAGGGTGTGGGGTGTGTTTATGTCCTTCCTTTCGTGATAGTTGTAAGGTTTGTATCATTTTCCTGATCTAATGCCTTTTCCCCTTATTCTTTCAATTAGTACTTTGAATTTACGTAAGCAGAGCTCTCAGACTAGGCTACACAAAACCACAACTGGGTGATCCATGTCTAAAATATACCTGTAGTAGTAGTAGTAACTTTAGGGTTGTGTTTTGAGTTGTATATGTCCCCACATTTTGTCTGCCCAGAATTTGGGCCATATTTATCCAAAAGTAACACAATGTCACCTAGTTGCAATGCATTACAAGCAAAGGGCAGAAATGCATCATATTTATAACAATACTGCGCACACCCGCCTTTTCCCAGCGCTGGCGCACAATGGGCCGCCTAGCGCCAATGCAGGGGTGTTTTTGAGCAGGAAGGTAACCTTCATGCACAAAAAACAATCCCCTGAGGCATTTTCATCTATCTATGTGTGCTGAAAAATGTAGCACACATAGAAAGAGAAAGTAACAAGGGGACCTCATTACATCTCCCCTGGGAAGGCGTAGCATTTTGGTGCATTCCCAGGTCTACCAGTAATGGTACATCTAGGAATGCGTCAAAATCCATGGGAGTTGCGTGGGAACCCTGAGGCAGAGTAACACAACGCAGTGATTTGTATTACTCCTGAGTTATCAAATCGTTCTTGGCCTGACCTCATCCTGTACGTACTGACATGAGACCGGAGGCAGAGCACTCGTGTGTTAAGAGTGACTTTGCTGGCTAAATCGTTTTAGCGTTATTTGCTGCTAGTCAACTGTCTTTGAATTTGTTTTTAAAAATTGCTTTTAAAGTGTTTTAAAACGGTGATTCTACTTTTAAAATATTTACTGTGTGTGGGGTGGGGACAAAGCTGTGTTAATGCGCTGGGGGTGAAGGGGGCTTACCTACCTCCGCTTTCCTCGTCGAACGCCGGGTCAGCAGTCTAGTTGCTGTTCCCGGCGCAGTTTCATCTAGATAAAAGCGTGTGATGACGCGACCGCTCTTGGGCTGACACGAGACCGGAGGCAGAGCACTCGTGTGTTAAGAGTGACTTTGCTGGCTAAATCGTTTTAGCGTTATTTGCTGCTAGTCAACTGTCGTTGAATTTGTTTGTAAAAATTGCTTTTAAAGTGTTTTAAAACGGTGATTCTACTTTTAAAATATTTACTGTGTGTGGGGTGGGGACAAAGCTGTGTTAATGCGCTGGGGGTGAAGGGGGCTTACCTACCTCCGCTTTCCTCGTCGAACGCCGGGTCAGCAGTCTAGTTGCTGTTCCCGGCGCAGTTTCATCTAGATAAAAGCGTGTGATGACGCGACCGCTCTTGGGCTGACACGAGACCGGAGGCAGAGCACTCGTGTGTTAAGAGTGACTTTGCTGACTAAATCGTTTTAGCGTTATTTGCTGCTAGTCAACTGTCTTTGAATTTGTTTTAAAAAATTGCTTTTAAAGTGTTTTAAAACGGTGATTCTACTTTCAAAATATTTACTGTGTGTGAGGTGGGGACAAAGCTGTGTTAATGTGCTGGGGGTGAAGGGGGTTTACCTACCTCCGCTTTCCTCGTCGAACGCCGGGTCAGCAGTCTAGTTGCTGTTCCCGGCGCAGTTTCATCTAGATAAAAGCGCGTGATGACGCGACCGCGCAGCAAACGCGCGCAGCGGGCGCGCCTAAGGCAAGCCCATCTGCGCCCGTCCGCGCCCGACCGGGCCCAGGGGCCAGAACCCCTGCTCATTTCCCCCAACTCGACTTTATTACTCCAGCACTCAGCTTAAACAGCTGAACGGCTCTGTAGGGACTGCCTGTGCCCACGTTCTCCTGCCGGAACAGTTCCCCGGAAATTGCCCCTACTGTAGGTGTAACTTTATTATCATTAACTCAGTATCCACCTCAGTTAAGGTCCAGTATAAAATCTTTTTATTAAACTGCAGATCCCTGCCCAAACACATTGCAGAGATCTGGATGCTACTCAAAGACTCTGACCCGGATGTGCTGTTCCTAACGGAAACTTGGCTTAACACCAGTTCTGAGCCAGATATTGTGCAAGCACTCCCACCTGGCTTCGTGATGCAGAGGGTAGACAGAACAACAGGTAAAGGCGGGGGGATTGCCATTATCCATAAGGAACAATTCACCTGTCGCCTGCTTGGGAACCCCCTCTCAGACTGTTAGAACGCCCATTTTGTCATTGAATTCTCGCCACTGCTCTCTCTTACAGGCATTCTCATCTACCGCCCCCCGGGAGCGGTAGGAACATTTAATAAATCCCTGCTGGAGGCAGCGGTTAACCTGGCAAGCTCAGCGGCTAATCTCACTCTGCTCGGAGATTTTAATCTCCATTTTGACGATCCACGAGCGATAAATGCAATTGAACTGGCCAGGGATCTCACGGCCTTCCAACTGCCTCAAAAAATCCTGCAGCCCACGTACGTTAAAGGACACCTTCTTGATTCAGTGTTCTCTAGTCTAGAGGACCTTAAAGGGGAAGAGCCTACTCCTCTTCCATGGTCAGACCACTTTTTGGTCTCCCTCTCCTGGTCTCCACAGGTCACTGAACCTCTCACTCAATCTATATGGACTCAAGGCCGCCCCTGGCCCAAACTCCCCCTGGAGAAATGGACTCAAGAACTGGAAAGGACCCGACCCATACCTGATCCATGTCCAGTTATAGCTAATGATGACTTCTCTAGCTGGATAAAGGAATCATTGGATGTCGTCCTTCCAAAAACTAGGATAAAAAACACCAAGGGCCCTCATAAGTCCCCCTGGTTCTCTTCTGAGCTGCGTATCTTAGAACAGCGCTGTAAGGTCAAGGAAAGACATTGGAGGAAAGATTTTTCACCCAGCAAGAAGCTGGAATACAAGGCAGCTATTGGTGCTTATAAAGCAGAAATAAAAAAAGCCCAGGCTACCTTTTATGAGGGTAAGATCTTATCAGCCGCCAACTCTCCCAGAGAAACTTTTAGTATTAGTAAAAAACTACTTAAAGCCCCTGTCCCACGAATAGTACCAGACATCTCCGGTCTACGTTGTAATAAATTGGCAGAATATTTCACCACTAAGGTTCAGAACATCCTTAAATCTCTGCCGCATAAGTTTGACACAGGTGAGATTTCCTATAACCATTTGGACCCCGGCTCACGTCTTTCAGAACACACATTAGAGGTGTTCCCACCCCTTTCGCAAGATTCTCTCCTCACTCTGCTTTCCATGGTAAAGAGCGGATCACCCAAGGATCCCGCTCCGATTAACATCTTGAAACAGGTAGCTCCGATAATAGCCCCTAATCTGACAGACCTGATTAACGCGTCCTTGTTCACAGGAATTGTGCCTACCTCCTGGAAAGGGGCCATGGTGAAAGCCCTGTTGAAGAAACCAAATTTGGACACGGCAGATCCGGGCAATTACCGCCCCATATCTCTCTTGCCAGGAATAGGTAAGATGGCAGAGAAACATGTAAATCAAAATCTTTCAGGCTTTCTCGAAACCCATAACCTGCTTCATTCCTCACAAACAGGCTTCCGCCCGCGTCAGAGCACCGAGACGGCCCTGTTAGCCGTGGTGGAGGAAAGTAGGAACATTTTAGATTCAGGAGGTTCGACTGCCATTATACTCCTTGACCTGAGCGCAGCATTTGATACGGTGAACCATAGGATCCTGACTCACCGTCTCAGGAATATAGGAGTAACAGGCACGGCGCTTCAATGGCTGTGTTCTTTTCTGGAGGGAAGATCCTTTCAGGTATTTGAGGAGAACTTTGCATCCAAATCTACCCCACTACTGAGTGGAGTTCCTCAGGGTTCCTCGCTTAGCCCGACCCTTTTTAATGTATATATGGCCCCACTGGCATCTGTCGTAGCCCCCTATGGAATTCGCATGGTGACCTACGCCGATGATACACAATTGGTGGCGGCGTTAAACCAAGCGGATCAAAGTACTAACAGCCTTTACCCCTGCCTAGAGGACATCTCGAGTTGGATGGACGCGTCCCAGTTCAAGCTTAATGGTGGGAAAACTGAGCTCATGATACTAGGCAACCCCCTCAATTACAAATCCAGCTCTATGTGGCCAGTCAGGATGGGCCCCCCCCCGGTCCCCAAATCAGAAATCAAGAGTCTGGGCATCTGGCTGGACCAGGACCTGAGCTTTAGAGTACAGGCTAGGAAGACGGCAGCCATTTGCTATGGCTTGCTCAGAATGGCCTGTAAAGTTCTCCCGCTCCTCCCCTTCCAAGCCAAAAAAGTACTGGTTCAATCACTTATACTCTCCAGACTGGACTATGCAATGCACTTTATCTGGGTGCCCCCACAACAGTAGTCTCTAAACTACAGTCTGTGCAAAACAGCGCTGCCAGGCTTCTAATGGGAGTCCCCAATCGAAAATCGGCGAAACCGGCAATCGTCTCTCTTCATTGGCTCCCAGTCCAGGAACGCATTAGATTCAAGGCACTATGCCTAGTACAGAAATCTATGCAGGGGAACGGCCCCCCCATCAACTCAGCCATGATCCGCCCCTACAAAGCCAATAGGAAACTTCGATCAGATGATCTTCATTTAGCCGAGGTCCCAAAGATCAAGAAGGCTAGGAGTGGCGGACGCCTCTTCTCTTATAACGCCACTAAACTCTGGAACTCTCTTCCACTCTATCTCCGTATAGTGCCCAACCATGCTGCCTTCCGCAAACAATTTAACACTTTTCTGTTTCCTTAGCTCTGCGCGGTCCCTCCGCCTTCCTCCCGTGTGCAGTCCTAGCGCTGGGATGCTTCCGGGTAGCCAAGCGCTCTATAAATGTGTTTTCATTCATTCATTCATTCATTCATTCATTCACTGGTTAATGGAATTTTAACTGTGCAGTTCTTTCTGCCTTAAAAATTAGCTCTGCAAAGTCTACTAGCTATGCAAATGTGGAGCAGAATTGTAGGCTTTAAAAATTGAAAAACCTTGTCCATTAAAGGAGCAAAGTATATCAAATACTCGTATCTCCTTTCTAGCCCTTCACCAATCGCTCTGCTTCATGGAGGATTTCCAATTGTAGGGTATAAGGTGAGAAGGGGGGACTTTATAAGTGACCTCTTCGGAATTGAGAAATCAATTACCCTCTCTAAGCTATGTAAGGAAAATGTTTTATGCAATACCTTACCATCTTTCTGTCATGAGAAGAATTGAATCCTATGTGTTCCGAAATTTTTGGAACAAGTGTTAGGTTTCTCTTTTTGTATTTTGCTAGGGTATCTGTTGTTGAATTTGTTGCCAAAAGGAAAGGAAGACCTTTCTCAGCCAGACATCATTATAATATTGGCATGACAAAGCTCAGGATAGATTTCCTCTGTTTGGCTCCTACCCAATATGGTACGGAATTACAGGTTGATGCTACCCTTTAAAAATGTTCACATTCTGCCCACAGCAGAGGTTATTTATTTAGGCTGAACACTCACAAGTGGTAGTCTTGCAATTTCTAGGTTTCTTTGATCAGCATGGAGGCCCGTCCTATAGACTTCTAAATTAGGTCATTTCATTTCTAATATTGATTCACTTTTTTCTTGAGTATCAAAAGCTTTAACAAATGTACACGTTGTTCTTAACTTCAGCAATGTCCAAGTCTAACTGTGTTTATAAATGATATTAAAAGCCTAGCTTTGGACTTTGCTTGATTATTTGTTGTAATTAATTTAAAAGGTATGATATTACTTGCAAAATGAATCAACAACAAAAGAGTGTATCCAATAAAGGAAGAGCTAGCAAGAGGAAATCACTGTGATTTTAAAAGAACCCTCACTCACCAACCTAGTTGGTGACATGCTTCATCATTGGGTTCCCACCAGAGAGGCCGAATGCCTCTCTGGTGTGCTACGACGCCTAGTTACAGCGGAGCAGGTTTTTTGGTGTAACGTGAGTGCAATTAGTGAGTGAAAAAAGTGGTTTAAAAGATGCCTCAGTTTTATCCCACAAAAACCTTTAATGGTGGAAAACTGGACACCGTTAAAAACAGGTGCGTCGGATGTTTCAATACCTGGCTTTAGTTGACCAGATACATCCTAATGTGAAAAATAAACAATTGGTCAACATGTTTCTGCTTCTTGGTATATTTAGTGAAGCATTCGTCAGGACCAGCACACCAAGGCGGTATGCGCACGCTAAGGCGCACCCTAACCTGTGGCGGAATGAACCGAGTAAACTCACGGTTAACGTACAACCTTCAGGATTTCTGAAAGCCGTTGATATCTGTTGAAACAAAGGGACATACAGACAACACAAAAACAACATCACAAGCCACATAATGTTTTTGAAATACACGTACTTGGAACTGTTTGCTGAGTGATCACACACATGCCTTGGAATGTAGTGCTCTTCAAAGAGCTGCAGTCAGAATTGGTTGCTAGCAAGTTAAAGTAAAACAATAGTGATAGTGACAAATGTAAGTTTTAGCACTATCACATCGTGCTATTCAAGTGTTCTGATGGTGTGTTCCTTTATTTGTATGACACCAGACCCTAAAGTCAGAAGAAAGCAGGCTAACATTCCTGCATGTTTGCACAGGCATTACCGGCAGCATGCTATTATGAACCAAAGAAAATAACTAGTCACACAAACCACGAGAAGTAATGAAAATCGTGGGATTGGTGGTTAAGGCAGACTATGAGCGTGGTGGGCGGAAAACACAGGTAAAAAGCCATAATTTAAAAAGTATTTATGCATGTTGGGCTTACGTGAAGTATACGATGACTTCACTACATGAGTCCTGGTGGGGGGCGGGACTTGTAGTCACACTCTGTAGAAGTTAGAGAAAGTGTGGCATTTAGTTAAAAATATCAAAGTCAAGGCAAAGCCTAAGTCTGTGGGGCTGTGCAAAGGAACTTACTTCGTCAAAGTCTGCTGCCCGTAGGACACCTTCATACTCCCTTCCGAGGACTCCAAAGATGCTAGGGGGTCTGTGTCGGAAGTATTTAAAGGAAGTGTCCGATCCGGAAGCCAGTTGCATCCGCGTCACGTGATGCAGTGACGCTTGGATCATGCGATTACGCGTTTATGTGCAGCGTGTCTGAAAGTAGACGACTGCAATGCTAACTTGCTGGCTCAGTATTGGAGAGTACCCAAGATCATTCAGACCCATGTCACGTGATGCAATGACGCTCGCATCACGTGATATAGTGCAGCGTATCTGTTAGCGCATCAGTGAATGACTGAACTGCTTACTTTCTGACCGGGTACTGAAGGTCAAAGTCAATCGAACTTTATTAGGACAGTGGACCTCCATTAAGTCACTGTCCAAGTACCTTATCCGGCTAACTGAAAGGTATACTATGGAAAACAGCCCAAGATGTTTTATACATATAGAAGACCATGTAGCCCCATGATACCTGAAATGTGGTTCTTTATAGAAAAGCCACCCTTTAATTAAGTGCAGCGTATATGTTAGTGCTGTAGTGAAAGACTGAAATGCTTACTTTCTGACCGGGTACTGAAAGGTCAAAATCAATCGCAATTTATTAGGACAGTGGCACTCAATCAAGTTACTGTCCCGATACTTTGTACAGTTAATTGATGGGTGTACTATGGAAAGGGGCCCAAGATGTTTTATACATATACGAGACCATGTAGCCCCATGATACCTGAACTGTGGTTATTTGTAGAAACGTCACCCTTTAAGGTTGTACTTTGCACAGGAAGAGTAAAAGGAATCATGCTTAAAAAAGCGGTGCATCGATGTTTTTATGTACACCTGTGCTTAGGACGTGTTATAGATATCAGCGTCTCATCACAGAACCCCAGGGAATATTATCATTAAGTCCCTGTACATGTGTAGAGAGGCGATAGATCCATCGCTGCTCCTTCTCGAACAACAGTTGCGATGATTTATTCCCGGGTTTGATTTGCTCAATCACTGTCCAGTGTAAGTCATTTGGAGTGTGGTTCGCCTGTAAGAAATGTTCAGTCAGCTTAGTGGTGTTCTTTTTACACCGGATATTACTCCGGTGTTCGCAGATCCGTTGTTTTATTTTCCGGGTGGTCATGCCCACATATCTGGTGCCACATGGGCAAGTGATTAAGTACACCACGTTCATCGTATTACAGTTCGTATGTGAAACTCATGTTTCTTCAAAGGCCTCCACATCATTAAACACAGCCTGTTCAAAAGCGGTTATCTCAGCTGGGACGGTGTGTGGTGGTGGAATAAATGTTGACTTAGGGCGCAAACCTGTATCACTGGAGCAGTCAGGTGCATCCATAGGTTTTTGTTTCTCAAAAAAGGATTTCAATTTTAATTTCCTGAAAAAATCCGCCAGCTCACAATGCATGCGAAAGCGGTCTAGGCGTGCTGTTGGGACAAAGCCTAGCCCCTTTTCCAAAACCATGCATTCTGTGTGTGTCAAGCTCACCGAGGAGAGATTGGTGACTAGGCTCTCTGATTGCTGGTCCCCGCTTGTTGTTCCCGGGATTTGCTCCGTGTATTGTTCCCCCACCATCTCTTCCTGTTCCCAATGGACCTGATTTGTCCCTCTCCTTTTCCCACGGCCTCTCCGGCCTCTCTCTAAAAAAGGCGGTCGGTACATGTTCTGTGGGTGTGGTGGTATTGGCATAAAAGTCGGGTTCCAGCCCATCATGGGTACCGGTGTTGTTGAAACTGATTCGGAAAACCGCCGCCCCCCGGGTTTGGGAAAGGTGGCCAATTCTCTTGGTAGTGATGTTGTCTGTTTCTACCCCTGCCCCGCTGCCTAGGTCTATAACTGCCCCCACTTGACCCACTTGTTGTGGATGCATCATCATCTGATGTGTCTGAGTAGTTGGTATTTCTGGGGGGGGGTGTGTAGTCAGGGTTGGCATAGGGATAGACTTTCGTAAAAGCAAAGCGTTTCAGATCTTTTTGAAACTTTTGGGCTTTGGACTGGGTGAGGTTCTCTTTATGCTCATTGACCTCTTTATTCAATTCCTCTAGTTTTTTCTTGTACCCTGTCAACGTCGTCCTAAAATGGGTCTCGGTGAGTTGGATTTCCACCATCATCGCCTCAGATAGTCTTAGGGCTGTTTTTATTATGAGGACCAGCCAGTCGCGGGTACAGTGCCACACGATCTGCGCCCACTCTTTCCTAAATACTGGATCCTCTAAGAAAATTCGAGGAGCATTGGTAACCAGCAGTCCTTTTGGCGCCATGTTATTTCGCAGGTATTCAGTTAATATTGTGCCATGCAGCATGGTCCGGATGCGGTTACGTTTTTGCTCTGACAATTTATCCCATTCAGTAGTTTGGGAAATTGTCTGTGCTATTGAGGGGTCAGAAAAAAGTGAGGGATCTGCCAGAAGGGCATCCACCTCTTCGTCTGTGTATGAGAGCCCTGTATTTTCCATGCTGCTGCCAAACAACGTTAATTTAGAGGTTCGGTATTGAGAGTCAAAAACTCTCGCAGCTGTACGCTGCCTATATATAGATAAACAACAGGAGAGAGAGGGAAAGCAACTGGAGCCACTCTTAGTCCCCCTGAATAATAATAATGAATCAACAACAAAAGAGTGTATCCAATAAAGGAAGAGCTAGCAAGAAGAAATCACTGCGAGAGTTTTTGACTCTCAATACCGAACCTCTAAATTAACGTTGTTTGGCAGCAGCATGGAAAATACATGGCTCTCATACACAGACGAAGTGGTGGATGCCCTTCTGGCAGATCCCTCACTTTTTTCTGACCCCTCAATAGCACAGACAATTTCCCAAACTACTGAATGGGATAAATTGTCAGAGCAAAAACGTAACCGCATCCGGACCATTCTGCATGGCACAATATTAACTGAATACCTGCGGAATAACATGGCGCCAAAAGGACTGCTGGTTACCAATGCTCCTCGAATTTTCTTAGAGGATCCAGTATTTAGGAAAGAGTGGGCGCAGATCGCGTGGCACTGTACCCACGACTGGCTGGTCCTCATAATAAAAACAGCCCTAAGACTATCTGAGGCGATGATGGTGGAAATCCAACTCACCGAGACCCATTTTAGGACGACGTTGACAGGGTACAAGAAAAAACTAGAGGAATTGAATAAAGAGGTCAATGAGCATAAAGAGAACCTCACCCAGTCCAAAGCCCAAAAGTTTCAAAAAGATCTGAAACGCTTTGCTTTTACGAAAGTCTATCCCTATGCCAACCCTGACTACACACCCCCACCCAGAAATACCAACTACTCAGACACATCAGATGATGATGCATCCACAACAAGTGGGTCAAGTGGGGGCAGTTTTAGACCTAGGCAGCGGGGCAGGGGTAGAAACAGACAATATCACTACCAAGAGAATTGGCCACCTTTCCCAAACCCGGGGGGCGGCGGTTTTCCGAATCAGTTTCAACAACACCAGTTCCCAATGATGGGCTGGAACCCGACTTTTATGCCAATACCACCATACCCACAGAACATGTACCGACCGCCTTTTTTAGAGAGAGGCCGGAGAGGCCGTGGGAAAAGGAGAGGGACAAATCAGGTCCATTGGGAACAGGAAGAGATGGTGGGGAACAATACACGGAGCAAATCCCGGGAACAACAAGCGGGGACCAGCAATCAGAGAGCCTAGTCACCAATCTCTCCTCGGTGAGCTTGACACACACAGAATGCATGGTTTTGGAAAAGGGGCTAGGCTTTGTCCCAACAGCACGCCTAGACCGCTTTCGCATATATTGTGAGCTGGCGGATTTTTTCAGGAAATTAAAATTTAAATCCTTTTTGAGAAACAAAAACCTATGGATGCACCTGACTGCTCCAGTGATACAGGTTTGCGCCCTAAGTCAACATTTATTCCACCACCACACACCGTCCCAGCTGAGATAACCACTTTTGAACAGGCTGTGTTTAATGATGTGGAGGCCTTTGAAGAAACAGGAGTTTTTAAGAACATGAGTGCAGCGGAATTTCAGGCTCTACAATCCCTACAGAACAATACATCCATTGTCATAAAATCAGCAGACAAGGGTGGAGGTGTGGTTATCCAGGACGCTACTGACTATGACAATGAGTGCAGACGTCTCTTAGATGACCGCAGGAACTACACACCGCTAACTACAGACCCTTCTCCCCAACTAAAAGCCACTATTACCAACTTGGTCGAATGTGCGGAGGCGAATGGATACATCACCAGACATGAGGCTGACTTCCTTACAAAGGGTGATGGTACCATCCCGTATTTTTACACTCTGCCTAAAACCCAAAAAAACAGAACACCGCCACCAGGACGACCAATCGTTTCAGGCATTGGTTCTTTATTAGAACCTCTGTCAAAGTATTGTGATTTCTTCCTAAAACCCCTCATCCAAAAGACCTCCACTTATTTGAAGGATACTAAAAGCCTTTTGGCTCTTTTGCAAGATCTAACGGTGGATAAGGACTCGACTATACTGGTCTCTCTGGATATCGAGAGCCTTTACACCAGTATTCCCCAGGATGATACCATCCGTGTCCTCAGTGAGGCCCTAAATGCAATTACGTGGGATTTTCAGACACCCAAGCAATTTGTCATTGAATGTGCCACATTAGCACTCAAACAAAACTTTTTTGAGTACAGGGGTGACCTGTACCTTCAATCCACGGGAACATCTATGGGCATCACTTTCGCCCCAAGTGTAGCTGGACTCTATGTCCACGATTTTGAGTGTAAGCACATACTGACTATAGACAATCCATACTCGTCCTATATATCCTTTTGGAAGAGGTATATAGATTACGTTTTTGTCATCTGGCAAGGACCTGAATGTACACTATTGGAATTCTTTGATTGGATCAACACCTGTGATCCTAATCTGTGGTTCACTAATTCTTTCCACAGAGATGAGATGAGAGGATTTTTCTAGATGTGGTTACAATGAAATCAGAAGGAAGACTACTCACGAAAACTCATTATAAGCCTACCGCTAAAAACAACCTACTGGCTTTCTCAAGTTTCCATCCGGGACCATTGCGGGAAAATCTCCCCTATGGGCAATATCTCCGCATAAGGTGGATTTGCAGTAAGGTGGAGGATTATCGCTCTCAATCTGTTGAAGTGACAAACAAGCTACAAAAGCGAGGTTATCCTGAGAGGATACTTAAGAGAAGATGTAAAAGAGCAAGAAATCAACCCAGGGAGGTTCTCTTGGAAGATACACCAAAAAATACGGAAGAAATCCCACTTACATGTGTTACTACATATAGTGTTGCATCTAACGCTATTACCAAATCAATTAGAAAGCACTGGCGGATCCTTGAAAGCAACAACATTAAATGGGAAAAACCTCTGTTCTCTTTTAAAAAGGCAAGGAGCATTAAGGACGCATTAGTGCATACCCGACCAAGAAAAATGTACAGCGTCGATGACCCTTCAGTGCTCAATGCCTGGGGTCTACCCAGAGTCACAGGTCACTTTCCTTGTGGGTCATGTAGCGTTTGTCACCTAACCGCTCCTACAAAAACACTGGAATTGGAGAGCGGCAAAACTTGGACCTATGGATGCACCTGACTGCTCCAGTGATACAGGTTTGCACCCTAAGTCAACATTTATTCCACCACCACACACCGTCCCAGCTGAGATAACCGCTTTTGAACAGGCTGTGTTTAATGATGTGGAGGCCTTTGAAGAAACAGGAGTTTTTAAGAACATGAGTGCAGCGGAATTTCATGCTCTACAATCCCTACAGAACAATACATCCATTGTCATAAAATCAGCAGACGAGGGTGGAGGTGTGGTTATCCAGGACGCTACTAACTATGACAATGAGTGCAGACGTCTCTTAGATGACCGCAGGAACTACACACCGCTAACTACAGACCCTTCTCCCCAACTAAAAGCCACTATTACCAACTTGGTCGAATGTGTGGAGGCGAATGGATACATCACCAGACATGAGGCTGACTTCCTTACAAAGGGTGATGGTACCATCCCGTATTTTTACACTCTGCCTAAAACCCACAAAAACAGAACACCGCCACCAGGATGACCAATCGTTTCAGGCATTGGTTCTTTATTAGAACCTCTGTCAAAGTATTGTGATTTCTTCCTAAAACCCCTCATCCAAAAGACCTCCACTTTTTGAAGGATACTAAAAGCCTTTTGGCTTTTTTGCAAGATCTAACGGTGGATAAGGACTCGACTATACTGGTCTCTCTGGATATCGAGAGCCTTTACACCAGTATTCCCCAGGATGATACCATCCATGTCCTCAGTGAGGCCCTAAATGCAACAACGTGGGATTTTCAGACACCCAAGCAATTTGTCATTGAATGTGCCACATTAGCACTCAAACAAAACTTTTTTGAGTACAGGGGTGACCTGTACCTTCAATCCACGGGAACATCTATGGGCAGCACTTTCGCCCCAAGTGTAGCTGGACTCTATGTCCACGATTTTGAGTGTAAGCACATACTGACTATAGAAAATCCATACTCGTCCTATATATCCTTTTGGAAGAGGTATATAGATGACGTTTTTGTCATCTGGCAAGGACCTGAATGTACACTATTGGAATTCTTTGATTGGATCAACACCTGTGATCCTAATCTGCAGTTCACTAATTCTTTCTACAGAGATGAGATGATTTTTCTAGATGTGGTTATAATGAAATCAGAAGGAAGACTACTCACGAAAACTCATTATAAGCCTACCGCTAAAAACAACCTACTGGCTTTCTCAAGTTTCCATCCGAGACCATTGCGGGAAAATCTCCCCTATGGGCAATATTTCCGCATAAGGCGGAATTGCAGTAAAGGTGGAGGATTATTGCTCTCAATCTGTTGAACTGACAAACAAGCTACAAAAGCGAGTTTATCCTGAGAGGATACTTAAGAGAAGCTGTAAAAGAGCAAGAAATCAACCCAGGGAGGTTCTCTTGGAAGATACACCAAAAAATACGGAAGAAATCCCACTAACATGTGTTACTACATATAGTGTTGCATCTAACGCTATTACCAAATCCATTAGAAAGCACTGGCGGATCCTTGAAAGCAACAACATTAAATGGGAAAAACCTCTGTTCTCTTTTAAAAAGGGAAGGAGCATTAAGGACGCATTAGTGCATACCCGACCAAGAAAAACGTACAGCGACGATGACCCTTCAGTGCTCAATGCCTGGGGTCTACCCAGAGTCACAGGTCACTTTCCTTGTGGGTCATGTAGCGTTTGTCACCTAACCGCTCCGACAAAATCACTTGAATTGGAGAGCGGCAAAACTTGGACACAACGTTCACATACGAACTGTAATACGATGAACGTGGTGTACTTAATCACTTGCCCATGTGGCACCAGATACGTGGGCATGACCACCCGGAAAATAAAACAACGGATCTGCGAACACTGGAGTAATATCCGGTGTAAAAAGAACACCACTAAGCTGACTGAACATTTCTTACAGGCGAACCACACTCCAAATGACTTACACTGGACAGTGATTGAGCAAATCAAACCTGGGAATAAATCATCGCAACTGTTGTTCGAGAAGGAGCAGCGATGGATCTATCGCCTCTCTACACATGTACAGGGACTTAATGATAATATTCCCTGGGGTTCTGTGATGAGACGCTGATATCTATAACACGTCCTAAGCACAGGTGTACATAAAAACATCGATGCACCACTTTTTGAAGCATGATTCCTTTTACTCTTCCTGTGCAAAGTACAACCTTAAAGGGTGACGTTTCTACAAATAACCACAGTTCAGGTATCATGGGGCTGCATGGTCTCGTATATGTATAAAACATCTTGGGCCCCTTTCCATAGTACACCCATCAATTAACTGTACAAAGTATCGGGACAGTAACTTGATTGAGTGCCACTGTCCTAATAAAGTGCGATCGATTTTGACCTTTCAGTACCCGGTCAGAAATTAAGCATTTCAGTCTTTCACTACAGCACTAACAGATACGCTGCACTTAATTAAAGGGTGGCTTTTCTATAAAGAACCACATTTCAGGTATCATGGGGCTACATGGTCTTCTATATGTATAAAACATCTTGGGCTGTTTTCCATAGTATACCTTTCAGTTAGCTGGATAAGGTATTTGCACAGTGACTTAATGGAGTGCCACTGTCCTAATAAAGTTCGATTGACTTTGACCTTCAGTACCCGTTCAGAAAGTAAGCAGTTCAGTCATTCACTGATGCGCTAACAGATACGCTGCACTATATCACGTGATGCGAGTGTCATTGCATCACGTGACATGGGTCTGAATGATCTTGGGTACTCTCCAGTACTGAGCCAGCAAGTTAGCATTGCAGTCGTCTACTTTCAGACTCGCTGCGCGTAAACGCGTAATCGCATGATCCAAGCGTCACTGCATCACGTGACACGGATGCAACTGGCTTCCCGATCGGACACTTCCTTTAAATACTTCCGACACAGACCCCCTAGCATCTTCGGAGTCCTCGGAAGGGAGTATGAAGGTGTCCTACGGGCGGCAGACTTTGACGAAGTAAGTTCCTTTGCACAGCCCCACAGACTTAGGCTTTGCCTTAACTTTGATATTTTTAACTAAACGCCACAGTTTCTCTAACTTCTACAGAGTGTGACTACAAGTCCCGCCCCCCACCAGGACTCATGTAGTGAAGTCATCGTATACTTCACGTAAGCCCAACATGCATAAATACTTTTTAAATTATGGCTTTTTACCTGTGTTTTCCGCCCACCATGCTCATAGTCTGCCTTAACCACCAATCCCACGATTTTCATTACTTCTCGTGGTTTGTGTGACTAGTTATTTTCTTTGGTTCATAATAGCATGCTGCCGGTAATGCCCGTGCAAACATGCAGGAATTTTAGCCTGCTTTCTTCTGACTTTAGGGTCTGGTGTCATACAAATAAAGGAACACACCAACAGAACACTTGAATAGCACGATGTGATAGTGCTAAAACTTACACTTGTCACTATCACTATTGTTTTACTTTAACTTGCTAGCAACCAATTCTGACTGCAGCACTTTGAAGAGCACTACATTCCAAGGCATGTGTGTGATCACTCAGCAAACAGTTCCAAGTACGCGTATTTCAAAAACATTATGTGGCTTGTGATGTTATTTTTGTGTTGTCTGTATGTCCCTTTGTTTCAACAGATATCAAGGGCTTTCAGAAATCCTGAAGGTTGTACGTTAACCGTGAGTTTACTCGGTTCATTCCGCCACAGGTTAGGGTGCGCCTTAGCGTGCGCATACCGCCGTGGTGTGCTGGTCCTGACGAATGCTTCACTAAATATACCAAGAAGCAGAAACATGTTGACCAATTGTTTCTTTTTCACATTAGGATGTATCTGGTCAACTAAAGCCAGGTATTGAAACATCCGACGCACCTGTTTTTAATGGTGTCCAGTATTCCACCATTAAATATTTTTGTGGGATAAAACTGAGGCATCTTTTAAACCACTTTTTTCACTCACTAATTGCACTCACGTTACGCCAAAAAACCTGCTCCGCTGTAACTAGGCGTCGTAGCACACCAGAGAGGCATTCGGCCTCTCTGGTGGGAACCCAATGATGAAGCATGTCACCAACTAGGTTGGTGAGTGAGGGTTCTTTTAAAATCAGAGTGATTTCCTCTCCTAGCTCTTCCTTTATTGGATACACTCTTTTGTTGTTGATTCATTATTATTATTCAGGGGGACTAAGAGTGGCTCCAGTTGCTTTCCCTCTCTCTCCTGTTGTTTATCTATTACTTGCAAAATGGCACTTAATTGAGGTGCCAATGAAGAATAGTATGTTTTATTATGGCAAAAGAGTTTTAGAATGTTTTTTATGGTTTGTTTTGATTTTATCTGTGATTCATATGAATAGAATTAATTGACTGACTCACTGACCTTACCACAAATATTTAACGAGTTTGAACTAGCAGGCATGCAGGCATGCATTACCAATACCAAGTGGAAAAAAATCAGGGCCTCTTTTATGAGGTTTTCCCATTGGGCAGCGCAGTTGCAGCGCCACAGGCCTTTCTGCTGCGCTGCCATACGGCAAAAGAAAAGGGCAGAAATTTGCCATATCTATCAGGTATGGCGCATTCCTGTCCTTTTCCTTTGCGCTGGCGCACAATGGGCTGCTGTGCACCAATGCAGGCACCTTTACACCATGCTGCAAGGGTGCCTGCATTGCAGGGATGATTATTTTTGTGCAGGAATGGAATCCTCTCTGCAGAGAAACAATCACAAGAGGCTTTTTCCTCTTTCTATGAGTGCTGCAGAATGCAGCACACAGAAAAAGGAAAAATGAGGAGAAATAAAGATATTTTGCCTTGTTGTGCCTCCCCTGAGGAAGCATGCGTTTTTGGCACTGCCTCAGACTTACGATTTCTCGTAAATCTGGGGCAGTGTCAAAAAGCCATGGATGTTGCTGGGAACGCCCCCAGTAACACCCATTGCATGCCCCTTTAACGCAGAAAACTGTGTTAAAGGGAACGATATTTACAAGGCAGCATTAAGTTAAAAAAAGTGGCTTAGTGCTGCCTGGTAAATATGGAGTCGGCTCCTGCGCCACCGGAGCGTCAAAAAAGTGACGCACTGGTGGCGCAAGGGGCTTATAAATAAGCCCCTCAATAAGCAAAGGTAGCTTCACCGATTAAATATTATAATGTTGTAAGCTGTGTTATTTATCTATTTTTTTTTTGCAGAAAAGAAAACATAAGTAGTTATGAGTACCTTGCCTGGTCAAACACAGCCCACTCACTCTCTGTTAGTATTTGTCTCTCAGTACGCAACATAATTAAGTACAGAAGGTGCACATTGCACTGAAAATGTATGGACACTGGGGGTATAACAACAGAACACATGCATAGTAGTGTAAAGAGAAATAATTGTGGGGCTATAAAAAAATAATATGATATGCACCATTACTTAGGTGGTACTAGATGACCCCTAAATGTGTTGAAAGTGTATGACTTATTGACAGAGTGGTATTTTTTTAAATATCTATTTCCTAACGGATTTTGGATTAATTGTTTATTTTTAGAGCACATATGCCCATGTATGATTCACAGTATATATGTTTCTCTATATTCTTAGATGATTTTTTTTTTTTAAACTAAACCCCAGAATTAAAAAACAAGCATTGGTAGTGCCAATAGGTTTGACTTTCATGTGTTGCATCCTGCGCTGTAAGAGTTGCACCACTCCCCGGCACTCACATGTGTAGAGCCTTCTAATACTGGGGTCTTGGGAACTTAAGCGAGAACCAAAAAAGGGTGTCTGAATGTTTTGGTGTGATGGAACATGGGCACAAATAACAGTTCATGACAAGAGGAATGATGCTTGTGAGAGGGACACATGGGGCTGAAGCCGGAAGCTGAGATACTGAAACAGGTACCAACAAGTGTCTTGTGCAGCAGATAAAGTGTCATAAAAAGATCCATCTGCTCATTAGTACCTGTGGAGGAAGTTAAAATGATGTATAGAGAAGTGTGCTGAGCTAAATAAGTAGCAGATATGGCAGCTACATTTTGCACAGCCTGAACGGGATTGATAAAATATTTATGTAAGCCAAGCAAGTCTATATTCCTATAATCCAAACAAGATGAGAAATCTGCCTGGATCACCAATCTCTGTCTTTTAAGAAATCATTTTTCATAAGCCCTTCAAAAGGGAGCAACATGTCACCAAAAGCCTTATTTTTAATACTAGGGCATACAATTATTACCACTAACAGTTTGGTCATAGTAGCAGGGGTTTGGAGTGGGCCAAGAGCCAGTGACAACCAAACGTACATCTGAGAATGGTTCCCTAGAACCAATACCTCAGTTTTATCTGCATTCAGCTTCAAAAGGTTATTCAAAAATATAACAATAGCAAACTTTCACACAGTTTAAGGGGAAAATCAGTGTTACTACCACTTGCTTGCATTACAAACTGAATATCAACAGAATAGTAAAACAAAGTTGAAGCCAAAAGAACAAATTAAAGTATCAAAATTAGTTAAACAAACTTAAAAGAACTACAAAAAGTACACAATATTTCTTAATTTATCAATGTCATATACTGTTATTCATACATATCTAAATACTGAACATAACATTACAAATGTACACAAAGAAATCAAGATCTCTGTAGAATCACGTGAAGTAGAGATCTGTTTAAAAAGGTATTTTAGTGTTAAACAATGGTTGGTGTTCACCAAAGAGTTCACAATGTGACGTTTTCCTATTGTAGTTGTCAAGCACTTCTCAAGGTAAATCCCTTTCCTCCTATATTTGTCAGACAGTTCACAATGTAAACTCCCTTCCTAGTAAATATTTCAAAGAGATCACAATGTAAAACCTGACTCTAGAGCTATTGAAGTAGAGCAGTCCAAGGCTGTCTTAGGAAGGTGCTGTTTGCTAGAAACCCAGAAATGAGCAACACACAAAAAATTATTGCACAGTTATTCAATGTCCAACCAATGCTTTTTCTTTCTAATAGAAAAATACTTTAATGCAGACACAACTAAATACTATATACAAAATGACAGATAGTTAGATTTCCGGTCAAATTACAGATTGGAATACGTCAATTAGGCACCTTGTAGACTGTCCATGGTACAATTCATGTACCCTAAAGAAATATCACACGAGGAAACTAACCCTGTAAACTTATTCTCATCCCATTATCTGTAAGGTAACATGGACATTTTTGCACAAGAAGGATCTAGCTGTAAAAAACAGAAATGGCCCTATATGGGCATATTGAAGAACATGGAGCATTGCATCAAAATGGTTAAGTCTACAGGCTTTGTCAAGTCATTTGTAATGTAAAATGAGCAAAGGATGCTTCTGTCACCATATTCAAAACTCAATAAAGTAGGATTGTTGGCTTTAACATGTATATGCACATATGAATGTGGTATATCTAGAGAAATCGGCAAATAATTAGGCAGATCCAAAGCATACATGGACATGAATACTAACTGCCGGTCCAGCGAAATTTTCATTACCTATAATGCCACAACATTTCAGTAATTTTACATAATTAATGTTACGCAAAATTCCTGAAATTACGCTATTACACTGCGTCACATAATTCCATGCTGTTTGGTGGAAAAATGTAGCATGAACATGGAGGAACAACTATAAAGATCAGAACATGAGTGGCTACTGTCTGCGACGCTTGTTTTCTTTGAACAATGTTTTTTGACATGAAATGTATCTTCACATTAAAAATTGACATAAGGATGCATTTCGCAAGAAAAGGTAGCACTAAAATGCCAATTTGCGTGATTATGCTCCATTTCTTGTAAGCTTTCTGAAATTTTAAGTAATTACACAAAAGCAAATTGTGGGAATTTCGAACACCCCTAATGAAGTCTCATTCTGAACATACAAGGCATTTATTGTGGCAGGACCTAAACAGGGAAATATGTGCTAAACTCTTTTCAATTGCATTTGTCAGAGAGTTGACAATGTAAGACAAATCCCTGTTGTATTTGTCAAATACTTCAAAACATAAAGCCTCTCTCTATGGTTCTTGACATGGATGTCACTATGCATTTGTCAGATTTCAAAATATAAAAACCCTTTCCTATTGCAATTGTCAGAGGGTTCACTATACAAGGTTCAGCCTATGTCATTTAATAAAATATTTCACAATGTAAAACCCCTTCAAATTGTATTTGTCAGAGTTCATAATGTAAAACTACTTTGTATGGTTTATGACAAGAGGTGCCCTTAAGGCCTACTGGGTTTGACATATACTTTTCACAATAAATAATTCAGGCACACTGTCATATATTTTCATAGGTCAGACCGATGATACCTGACATAACATTTGCCAATGAACTAATCAGGTCTACAGCTTTGATTATTAACTTGTCAACAGACCAGGCCTACCATATTGTGCATAATCCGTGCAATCCAACCACTCGTTTTCTGCTGAAGCACTCAACTTCTGCCTCTTCAAATGCCGCAGGGAGGAAGAACAATGTGGATGGAGCCAAACCTCCTCTCTCAGTAGTGCTTCTTAAAACTCTTTTTCTGGTGATAGCTATGCTGTCCATGCCAGCCCTAAAAATGGCCATATATACACATTAGTAACCTGCACTTACAGTGTGCACAAATTTATGCCAATGGAAAATCTGTAAAAACTGATAATTACCGGAAGTAGTCAATCTGATCTGCAGGCAAATATTGATTGTTATCTTGATTCTAGAGATCATAAATGTTCTGCTCCAATTGAGTTTCAAAACACTTTAGGAACTAAAGCACAATATTATGTATCAAGTATATTTTATTAGTTTGTTTTCATGCCAATTAGGCACTGCAAACCACACATCTCAAAGGTCATCAATAATAAAAAAATGAATAATAATCTTAAAAATATATAAAAACAACTGTTATTCATATGTCGCTAGGTTCCTCCAATTCCAGAGATGCCTGCTGGGGCCAAAATAAGAAAAACATGTACCCTTAAAACATGCTAGAATGAGTAGAGTACATATACCCATAAAACATGCTATAAAGGATACGCTACAGAACTCTGGATGAATATTGGGTATAAAACCACTTTTACAACACAACATAACTCAGACAGAGACTTAAAAATACCAAGTAAACACTTTGCCGGCAAGCTTAGCAGCAGTGAAAAGTGACTCACCAAGAAAATTGCGCAATACAAGCAAACAGTACAAAAATACATTAAAATTCACACTTATTGATTAAAAAGAATTTGTGCAGGGAAGAAATGCCTTCTGACCACAAATGGAGCAGCACCGGCAGAAAAGTGCAACACTACATGCAAGTTCTCACACTTTAAAATAAAAGAGCAATAGCAGCAGAATACAAATAGCCCTCCCCCACCCCGGTCAACAATATTGTGCAAAAAGCAAGTCACATTATTTTGAAAGGGAACAGGGAAATTTTGCCGAAGCCCAACAAACTGCCATATTATTACAATGCAAAATTATGCACATTAAGTCAATAATTTGATGGACCTGCAGCTCCCTAAACACAGAGAATAGTAGACAGCATCCTATATTAGTAAAGGAGGCACAAAAAACAATAATATGTAAGAGGGATAATACATCAAGATTACAGTGAGGGCAAGAATCCCTGTCCCTCCCCACCGGGTTAGACCCTGCCCATTTAAAGAAGGCTGGGACCTGGCCCAACCGAACCTTCAGGGCCTATCTCCAAACAGATCTACTCTTGATATCCCTCCATAAGGGTTGAATTAGACAACAGAAGTCAACTTCCTCTAATTGCTGCAAGTTGACTCTCTTACTGACATCAATTCAATCACTATAGAGTAAGTGCACTCTTATTAAGCATTTTAATGCTTGTTTCTGTTGGAGCACAGACATGTCTGAAAGGGAGTACTAGTCAAGGAGATTCAGAGATGCCTCCATAGCCTGTGAGTTATTTATCCATTGTCCCTTGTGTTTCCCTTGCAGGTAAAGTAATATAAGATGTCTCAAGGAGCCTATATCTGATGTTAACAGACTTGCCCATTAATTAAGCAACCTCTGGCTATATTTAAAAAATGTGTCAGTGAGGCCCAGCTCTAGTCTCAGGGCACTTTCTCACTGAGCCTTTGGGCAACCCCAGCTATTTTTTTCCAGATAATTGTTTCAATGATTTGCAAGTGCTTCACATCATTTATTAGCGAAACCTCGCGCCCGTAGAGTAACGGAGAGACTATTTTTGCATTATAAGCCTCTCTCAGCACTTCTACTGACTTATGTCCCAAGGCTGTGTCTAATCTCGGGAGTTGGCCTGCGATGGCTTTGGCATTTGTTTCTTGTGATGCAACATGTGCCCCGAAGTCAAAGCTATGGCTAAATAACCACTGAGATATCTATATTCCTTAACCACCTCCATTTTGACACCACTTAACCACCATCTGAACCTCAGGGAGGCACATTATCTTCATTTGTCTGTTTTTTTTATCTCCTAAATAAATATCACACTGCTAGCTTACAATGGTGAATGCCTTTACGTCACCTGTATGTTTTTGTAATGGCCATTCTAAAATTTATAGGCAGTACCAATCACTTGTATTTGCAAAATAAGTATATTCCTTTCTCTTAAAGAAAATCTCTTTAGCTGTTTTTAAGTACTGCCTACTGACAGGTAGCTGTCTGTTGGTGCAAAACCTCCTGTGGACAATAACAAAAACTTACAGAAGGCTCTGTGCTAGCCCATTGCTTGCCATTGGTTGCCTTTCATGTGACTCTCATTTTCGTATGTCTTATTGGATGGTTTTTCTTACTTCTTTTACGTTTGTTGCTTCCCTGGAGCGTAGCTTATTATAAGGCTCCCTGTTTTTCGTTTTTACTGATTTTAACAGATAAATACAGACAGAAAACCATTTATTTTCTTGTCTGTATTTATTTTTAAATGTGGATGAAAACGGAAATTGGGTGCCTTTTGAGTGATTCTATATACACTTTGCTATGACTGCCAAGCCAATAACTGTGTGGATTGATAGGTAAGGGGGTTAAGACAGTAAGGAATTTTAGTAAAGAGGCTTAAACAGCAGTAGATATGCATAAGGCTGATACTGAAATGTGCATATTTTCAGATAAGTGCATTGATTTATCTTCTGCGAGTGTTCATATCACTGAAACCTGGCAGGCATTCAAGCATGACTGCATATTTATTGGTTAAATAAATGTGGAAATATACCAGTTTCAGCTTTATTTTTTTCAAAAAACCCAGAATAAATATGGATAAATACAGATAAAGTTGCAAAAAACAAATATGGAGAAATACAGACAGAAATGTCCAAGAAATAAATACCATAAAACCGGGAGCCCTACTTATTTACCATCTTTTTGATTGGATGACTTGTATTCTTCAACTACCCTCATTCAGGAACCCATTTTTTTCATTCAACACTCCGTGAGAGTGCATGGGCCCGATTCACAAAGGTAAACCTAGACGTTTGATCTACACTTGGACCAAACCTCTAAGTTTACGACTTTGGGAATTCACAAAGGGAATATACGTGTAGTATCTTTACGTCCGCATCCGCCCCGAGTGCTGACGTAAATGCCCTTTGTGAATCGTGGACAGTGTGTTTTCTGTCACTCTCCCCCTTGGGATGCTTCCACCTCAAATCCCCCACTGGGTTCTTAATGTTGCTCCCCACCCCTCCCATCTCCTATGTAAAAGCACAACAACAGATATATTTTTGCTGCAGTATGACTAAAGAGCAGACTTTAAGACTTTCAGAGATCCTGATCAATATGGCCGAAGCCCAGTGGAGCTACTCGTTTGGCTATAGAGGAGACCGGCTCGGGTTCTTTCCCTCGGCCGTCACCTACCCAGCCGGACATGGGACACTGTTGCCGTCATCTCCCCGCTGTTATTTCCGTCCCCCTCACCGATGATTTTCCATCGATGGAGCTAGACTCAGCGCGGTGCCCCTGAGCTGGATTTCGCCTTCCGAGCCCTGAGAGGCGTGCCCGCCTGGTCTCCGCTGCTGCCTCCATAGCCTCCTCGGCCTCGTCTTCCTTCTGGACTGGACTCTTTTTTTTTTCTCGTTCCCTCCACCTCGTTCTTCAATCCCTTCATCGTCCGATTACCACCGGGGGTTTGCTGATGGTGGATCCTTGATCTTCTCTGCCGATGCCCGGCTGGGCTGCCTTGGATGCTTTGGGGGCGATGATTGGGGAGCACCCCGTCCTCCGGACTCGAGCTGCGGCCACCTGGCGTCACCCTTCTCCATCTTATGGACCGCAGCTGGGATGCATGGTACCTGTCACCCCAACTGATCAGTATCAAGGGTGCCAAAATCGCTGCTCGCCACTGTCCCCGGAGTTGTTTTTTCCCTTTCTCCCTTCCGATTTTGCCCGCCCTCCTGATCCGGCTGCTGCCTCCCCCTCTCGAGGTCGCTACCTGGGGGCCCGCTCTGACTGCCTCCTGTCTGCTTCGACCCGATTATGGTCGGCATCCCGCAGCCTTTCCCCGCAAGATCCGGTGATTGCTCTTCCCCTGCCAACTTTGCTCTAGGGGTTGGTTCCCTTGTTGGTTTTTCGAACTGACTGTTTTCCTTCTCGTCCTCCCACCATTTTGTCACTAAGTCTGGGGTCTTTGACCGGATCCGCCATCTTGTCGTCTCTACAGACTCTCAGGTTGAATCCGGCCGCCGGTCCACGCCTTGTACCCTCCAGACTCGTCATCACCCTTATAGATCACCTCTTGGACCTCTTCATCCCCCTTTCCTTGCTGTTTTCACCGGGATGCTTCCATTTGCCCCCTCCTCCTGTCCCGTTCCCTTCCTAACACTACCTGAAGCAGGGTAGGAGGTCTGGCCTTGGATTATGTTGATCTACTGGACCCTACTGGTTTGTTGACTCGCTTTCTCTATTTTTGCGTTCCCTCTTTGTACTATTCTCTTTGGCCGCTCCTTCCGGTCCTGATCCTCATCCCTTCCTCCGTCATTTTCCCCCTCCACTCCCGTGGTACCATATTACCTGTCTCTGTTTGTAATTAAGCTAATAACAGAAGTAATTATGTAATTATGTTTTCGTCTCTTCGCAACGTTCTTTCATGTAACAGCTGTAACGTGTGTTAAAAATGCTAACCCCATGTAAAGCGCTCTGATACCTACGGGTCTAGCCAGCGCTATATAAAACTCTTAAAAAATAAAAAATAAAAAAAATAAAAAAATAAAAAGAGGGTAGTTTTTGTTTTATCTCCAGCATTACACATACTGCATGAAAGCACAGGCCTTATCACACAAGGTTTTTTTATTGCACTAGTAGAGGGGCTGGCTGCTGCACTCAGGTAGCATTTGAGGCAGATGGGGTACTTAGCATGACTGAAAGGAGATGGCTCTTCTTCTGGATGCCCATAAATCACGTCCCTGAGTGTCTTCAGGGGACCAAATAGCTGGAGCATTTGTTTCAGTTATGAGTCCTGTGGAAAGCAAATTAAACCTTGATGGGTGTTTCCTTATAAACCTGACAATCCTATTATTTTTAAATTCTGTTCAGAGTTTCCCTAGAGAAAGGTATTTGAAAAATAAACCAAGCTATTTATAAACATTGAAAATATGTATTTAAGGCGCAGTTAAGATATATATCTGCTTTTTCCTCAGTATCCTTGTTTTTTTCTTTTCTTAAACAATGCTTTACAAAGAAGCATTGGCAAAGCTAGTAGCTTAACACTTGTATTATAAAGACAAAACCTATTGGCTTTGCCATTGCTTGTTTTATATGTGGTTGGCAACAGCCACCAGTGTGAGGGTAGGAGGACAGTTGTGAAGTGAGGGTAGATATTCCAGCTGCAGGATAGACTTTGGAAAGGTTGAGAAGGGAAGCAAGGTCATCCAACGAGAGAGCTAAACCTAGCACATGAGTAATGAAAATCTGTGGTGGCTCACAAATAGGAGGTGCGGAGGTACCTCCCTGTCAACATTAGGCCCACTTCCTGCTCCAACTACCTGCTGGACAGTACATCTACGACAAGTAAACAATTTTACTATCCTTTGTGAATAGGGAATAGCTGTAATGTGGTGTGGGCAGCCGAAGAGGGAACCGTCACTGTTTGCTGTATTGAGCATGTGTGAGGGCAGTGGTTGTACAGCCCAACCTCACAATACATCACTTGACAGGCTGCACTAGCCTCTGCTTATGAAGTATGTCACAAATGTAACTTTGTTGGGGCTTGTCAAAAATGAGCCCATATACACTATTAGAAGCCCTGGTAGAAGAGGAAAGCCCATCCTATCGTGGGTACTGATATGACAAACATTGGTGGATCTGTCTGGGTCAAAAGAAAGCTGTCAGTCATGACAGCTTCCACTTGTTCTTTGTAGTGTGCTGTTTTCAGAGCATAGAATTGTGAAGCTGGGATTATGTAGAGGTGGATCCCCTTGTTATCTCAGCTTTAAGGTAAGTTTCAGTTACAGCTTTTGTGTGTATGTGTGTGTGTGTATATGTGGGCTGATATTTGTGCGTGTTTCTAACTGTACAATGTATGTGTGTGTAAGTTAAGTTGTGTTTCTGTATATTTAGAAATGGGGGCATCTTTGTGTTGAATATAAACAAACCATAACCAAGACTGTGTTGTGTTACAAGGGTTCAAACTAGTACACACTGTCTGGGTGAGCAGGGAGATTCTTTAAGTTCATGATGGAAGTCTCATTCAGATGGCAGAAAGAGCATCATTTTCTTAAACATCTTTTCTCTTTGTTTTTAGGAAAACACACTTCTAACACACCATGATCTTAACTTTTTTGCCATTGAGCTCCTCATTGCCCTCCAACTAGCACTATATTTATGGATTTAACATGCCAGCAATGTTTAGCATTTTATTGAGCATCTAAGGAAAGATTTTGTATCCACTCCACAACACTACATTACATATGGAGGTTTGGTATACAGAGTTTGAAATTACAGGCCTCCTGAGGATAGGTCATTAAGGGCCTTGTTAAAAAATTTCTAAAGCAGACATGGAAGACCTCAATGTTGCACTACAAGACAGACACTAGGGTACAAAATGAATGTAATTCTACTTTTTCTGCAGTTGATTTTATGAGCTACTATGGAATTCATATGATCCCTTTTTGTAGTGCTCTGATGTCCTTGCAGTCTGGATGGATGTGAGAAAATGTGGTTTATTAGATTGTGTGGTTGTGCAACCTCACAGTGTAATAATGGAACAAAATCTTGTACCAGGTCCAATCAGGTTTGTTTGTAAAAACCTTAGCTGAGTCCTGGGTAGCTGTGGGTCAGAGAAGTCATGCTTTATCAAAGAAACGTGGGGACAGGCACATCGTTATTCTGGTGCAAGTGTCAGCTCCACCCTCCCAATCTACCTCAGGAAGGCCCATTTGCCTAGGGCTGGGCTATCAGGATGCAAATGCCACACCCCAGCACCCTTTGTGTGGGAATATCTAGAGGGAATGCACACAGCCCAGCTGTCACCCAACTCAGATGTGTGTTCAGAGACAGGCAGAGGCACACAATGGTTAAAGTAAGAAAATGCCAACTTTCTAAAAGACTTACAATTTAAAATCCGACGTCACCATAAGTTGTGATTTTAAATTGAGAATCCAGAGACACCAAACTCCAACTTTCTATCTGCTCCCATTTGGAAATTACACTTAAAAGGTGTTTAAGGCAATCTCAATTGTGAGAGATAGGCCTTGCAGTAGTGACAAACAAATTTTAGAGTATTTCACTACCAGGATATGTAAAACTCAAACGTACATGTCCTACCTTTTAAATACACTGCACTCTGTCCATAGGGTGGCCTAGGGCCTACCTTATGGGTGACTTCTATGCAATAAAAGGGAAGGCTTGGGCCTGGCAAGTAGGTGAACTTGCCAGGTCAAAATGGCACTTTAAAACTGCACACACAGGCTCTGCAGTAGCAGGCATAAGCCATGTTTAAAGGGCAACTGAGTGGGTGACACAACCAGTGCTACAGCCTCACAAGTAGCCCTGGGCACATATAGTGCGATCTAATAGGGACTGATAAGTAAATTAAATATGCCAATCGTGGACAAGCCAATATTACCATGTTTCAAGTACAGAGTAAATGCACTTTAGCACTGGTTAGCAATGGTAAAGTGCCCAGAATCCTAAAGCCAGCAAAAATGAAGTGAGCAAAACAGGAGGTCAGAAAGCAAAAAGTCTAGGGAAAACACACCAAGGATGCCAGGTCTAACACTATGGTCAAATCTCCATTCAAGTCAATGGAGTGGTCCTGATGCAAGGGCTACAGGATGCTGAAAATACTCAAGGATGCGAAGGATGCTGACCCAGTATCCGGGGTCTTCCTGGGGCCACCCCTTTGTCCTCAAGCTTGAGGGGAGTCATTGGCCTCATAGGGCGATCTCCCACGAAGTTCGGGTGAAGTCCAGCACAAGACTAGTTGCCACTGGTCTCCGGTTAGCAGCTCAGTTTAACTTGCACTAACATTTATGCTGGGTGACTGAACTGCACTCTGTCGACTCTCCTGGTTCCACAGACTCCGGGCGACTTTTGAGGGTGATGGCTCAGTCTCCCAGCCTGCACCACTGCAACCAGCACCGGTCAGGCTTTTTGTAGCTGGGCTCTCAATGGTGCAGGCTTTTCAGCTTTAATGGCCTTTTGGCTGAAACAGGGAGCCAGCCAACTGACTCTAGGTGATCACTTTCTCTGTCTGGGGTTTGTGGGCAATTTTTCCATGAGCGGGGCACCACATACACAATATTTTTTTTGTTAGTCCACTGGTGCAGCAGGTGCAGTCTAGTCTTTGTTGCAGCGTCTCTTTGCTGGGTCCAGGGAACAGCAAGGCCGTCCTTCTTCAGTCCTCTCTGAAGTACAGATGTGTTCTGAGGTCTGAGGGCCTGGGGTGCCACTCTTCTGCTTGCTATAAGTCTTAGGGGATGTGACAACTATCAAGCCAATGGGCTACCATGTATCGTCCCGCCTGATGATGGGTTCCTGTGAAGTGTGGCATCCAGCTAGCCCAGAACGCACTATTCTGCCTAGTCTCAACATGGTAGAACTCTTCTCTCTGTGTGTGGAGCTCTCTAGCCCAAACCAAATATATTGCTCGCAAAGGACTACACTGCCCTTGCAAAATCGGCTTGAAAACAGCTTCTCCCTCGCTGCCTGGGATTCCAGCCTGTCTGTCTGAACAAATGAGCAGCCCCTTTCTAGAATGACTACCATTTGCCCTTCAACGGTGGCTTCCCCTTTGAAGCTCCTCTTTTGTGTTCACACCCACTCCAACTACCCTGCCAGGAGGAGGTCGCATCTCTTCCCTCAGCACGTCCTTTGTACCTTTTCCTGAGAGTAATCTCACCTCTCTGAAGGAGTTCAAAAGTCTGTCTCAACGACAGCACCTGTATGCATCCGTAAACACCCACTGGAAACTTTGGGCAACAAAGAGGCAACTTTCTAAAGTTGCCCTTTATAAAATAGTTACAATAAATTTTACTTGAGCAACAAGTGGGGTTTAATGCAATGATTCTTTTGATACCTTGACGTACATTATTTAGTAGTCCCATTTAGAAGTCATCACTTATGTGTTTTTAGCATGTAACTCCATACTCACCAATAGGGTACAGTAAAAATTACAATGCAGTTTTTACAGTCAGGACATGTAAAGTTAACAAAAAAATGTACTTCTTTTTAATGTAATGTACTTTGACTTTAGGGCTCAGTAGACCTGCTTTAGCAGTAACTTATACATATTAAAAGGGAAGGTTAGGGTTTTGCTATTGGTTTAAATGGCAAAGATGAGTCAGCAGTTTAAAAATAGGCCTGGGAGAATTTTAATTACACCAGAGTAATCAGAGTAATTTCAGTAATTACGCATTACTCTTGTGATGTGAAATTACCAAAATTAAGTGATTATGCCGGCTTGAGAAATTATGAGTAATTTGGGCTAAAAATACAGCAGCTGCACAGGAACAACGACTAAGAGAGAGTGAACCACTGCTGGCTACTGCGGTATAATGTTCTGTAGCATTTAGTGCTATTTTCTTAGCACAAAATGCATCCTCTGGCTCATTTTGGGTGCAAGGAAAATAGCAATAAATGCTGTAGTTCCTTCTCACACAATCACGCATAATTTTGAGTCGTTTTGTGGTAATTACGAGTATTACGCTCGAGAGAACTGTGCCAGTTACGCCCACCACTATTTAAAAATTACTTTGCCAGACTGCAATGGCAGGCTAGGAGTCATGGCTTGCTTTGTCACACTTGTGGTGGCACAATAAGGGCTGCAGTCCATGACAGACACTTCACTTACAGGCCCTAGTTACCCTGGTACCATATACTAGGAAGACATAAGTAAGTTAGCTCATGGCAATTGTGGGTAAAACAATCAGATACATAGCTTTTAGGGTCTGAGCATTGGCACTGAGGCGTTTTTGGCAGGACTTAATGCATTTTCAAAGTTAAAAAAACAGCAGCATTAGCACAAAGATCTGGGGTGATCATGCAGAAAGAGGCATTTTGTTACAATGGCTCTCTATTAAATCTAAAAAAATGATGACACAAGCAGGTATCTATCTCGGACAGAGGGGTGCAAAGGGCACTTTTCCTGCCCTAGTCACTCGCAATAAAGGGTCAAATAGACTATGTGTCGCCAATGGTGGGCAATGTAGTCAGGGTGGAGCTTAGGACATGGTATATAGAGAAAGATACTTTTTCCTATTGGACAAGACTACATTGTTAATGACATTTCTGGGGAGAGTGGTTGCAGAGTCAGCATCCTCAAGAGTCCCACATAAAGTTTCCCATTATCGCTCTCTGTTTCACTCTCTTTCTTGTGTTTATGGTCTCTTATTCTCTTTCATTTACTCCCTAATTCTCTCTTTTCTACATTCATCTACTTTCTCCCTTTTACTCATTCTTTCTCTTGCTCTGGCTTGCTTTTACTCTTCCCCTTTTATCCTACTCAATCCTTCCCTCATTTCCACCTTTCTCACCCTCTTTGTTCTTATGTTTTACCCCATTGCACACCCGCTCTACCTCCTCTCAATTTGTTCTCTATCTCTTCTTTCACCCTATCATCCAATGTCCACGTGTCTGATGTTTGTAGCTCATCCAGTCCTGCTTTTCCTATGAATCCTAGCAGTGGTGTAGCCAGTGTGTCATGGGCTACAGTGCAAATAAGGAAATTGGCCCTCTGGACACTGTTTGAACTGTGAAATACAGTAATACTCAGGGTTCAGTGGGTCCCAGAGGCCTCTGGGCCCCAGCGTCACTGCACCTTTTGCACTAATGGAAGACACGCCCTTGAATTCTGGTTCCTATAGTTCCATTAAAAAAGAAGACTGCATTTGCCATAATGTGAGATGGTGGGTGCAGGTGAGAGGCAGCAAAATGTGTAGGAGCAAAAGAGAAGAAAGTAAATCGGACAAAGATTAAAGACAAAGTTCTGTGTGAGAGAAAGAGTGAGAGAGAGAGAGGGGTGAGGGAGAGAGAGAGAGAGAGAGAGAGAGAGACGGGATGAGGACAGAAGTGAAAGGTGGAACATTTAAAGAAAAAGCAGATGAAGAGAGTAGAGTAAGTGATATGGACAAAGCAACACCTAAGACTGAGAAGTAAACAAGATGCAGATGGTGTTCCCTGGGTGGAAAAAAACTGGGGGATGAGTTCAGAAGAAACACGTGGCAGTACACTATTTCCTTCTTTCGATTCTGTGGTGTCAAGGTCAAAAATTCAGTGGAGACAAGCATGTCAGTTCTTTTTCTCTAGTGTGCTGTTGCATACTTAGGGCCCAATTCTGATGCGGGTTGGAAAAGCTTCCCGACCGAGGGCCTGATTCTGATGCGGTTAGGAAGGCCTCCTAACGGCATTTGCTCCTTCCAAATCGGATCGGGAACGTGTCTTCCCGACCGAGGGCCCAATTCTGATGCGGTTAGGAACAAATGTTCCCATTGAGGTCAATGGGAGTTCAACCAAATCGTATCTGGAAGCATCCGGATGCATCCTACTCCGCCGGTCGGACTTTCCCGATCCGAGTGGGTCGGACACCATTTCCCAACCGATTCGGTCGGGAAGCTTTTCCAACCCGCATCAGAATCGGCCCCTTAGTGTCCATTAGCCGTGAAGTGGCTGTCTTTTCTGAGCAATATAATGTGATTGTCCAAACAGCAGTGGCGGCTCGCATAAGGCGTGCTGCGGGGCGGTGGGCGGGGGTAGTAAACTCAGACATATGACGGAACGGAGGAACGTAATTATTACTTTCCTCCGTTCCGTCGTATGTCTGAGTTTACTACCCCCCCACCCTGCCCCTCCCCAGCCCCGCCCTACCGCCCCGCAGCACGCCCTATGCGAGCCGCCACTGTGTACAAATGTTCATTTTCAGCAGCTTCAGATGAACAGCTGGGTTGTGAAAAGAAGCAGGAACAGCAGGAAAAGGCTCTTCGTGTAGTATTAAAGCAGGCAATTGGCAGGTGGTTTATTTTGCCAAACAGCACTAATCTGGGGAAGGAGGACGTGTCCAAATAGTGCCTCTCCAGAACAAAGACTGATTTGCTTTGTGCTGCAGTATATTTTCTCAACAAACTTTCCACTGTCTCTTAAAACCTATTCTTTTGAAAGGGCGAAATAGTAAGGAACATGTTTGTGAAAAGAAGATGAGTAGCAACAAACGTAGGGGTACTACCATCCAGAGAAGGGACGTGTTTTTTTCTCGCTGCCAAGCTAATTTGGGAATTGATGCTGCAGAGGCAGGGATGTTTTACCTTTATGAAACATTTTGCATGGGTGTGTTTGTGTTTGACTTAGGGGTTATCGGGAATTTTGCAAACAAAATACAGTGCCTAGGGTGCCCTTTAACTTGGTTCTAGTTTGTTTTAGTGAAATCGGTGCTGCAAAATGCAGCATTTGAGCTGTTCTTAACAAATTTCTCATGGGGGGAAAACCTTCCACACTAAGCCTCTTTCAGGTCAGTCATTCCAGTTCTGATTTTGACTTTCTGCTCCACTACTTTTGAAATCCAGCAGCTGCCACTGGCAAGAACATGTAGATAGTCGGGAATACAACTGTCAATTCCACCTACATATCTCATTGATATCATTCATATCGCTAGCACTTTATACATTGCTACAATATAAGCAGAACCCATTCGATTCCTGTGAAAAATGACTTTTTTGCCCACGTCATACAAAACTCAGATCCTTCGCAATCATGCAGCTTAGTTATTCACTTTGGGGATAGAAATGGACATATATACAAGCCCCTATCGCCACTGGAGCATCATTTTTTTGACTCTTCGGTGGCAGTATGCCCTGCACCATATTTACAAAGTGGCGTGAAGCCACTTTTTGTGGCCTAACAATGCTTTGTAAATATGCTACCCTTTCACGCAGGTATCTGCTTGAAAGGGACGTGCAGTGGGTGTTGCTGTGGGCGTTCCACTGCAACACCTATTGCTTTTTGACTGTGCCCCAGATTTTGAAGGAGGAGTAAATCTGTGGCAGCGCCAAAAACAAACGCCATGCAAGAGCAGGTGTTAGAATGGCACACAAGGAAAAATTCTTTTATTTCTCCTCATTTTTGCTTTTTCTGTGTTTCGTTTCATTGTGCAGCACACATCGAAAGAGCAAAAAGCAATTAATGATTGTTTATGTGCAGGAAGGTGTCCCTTCCTGCACATAAACAACCATTAAATAATGGCAATTTGCTACTTCTGTGTGTGCTGCACAATGTAGTACACATAGAAGTAACAAATAGCCATTATGGATTCTTTATGTGCAGGGAGTGACACCTTCCTGCACATAAACAATTATTCCCTGCAACGCAGGCACCCTTGCAGTATGGTGCAAGGGCACCTGCGTTGGCGCTAGGCATCTAAATTTAGCGCAAGGAAAAACACAGGGGTGTGCTGTATTGTAGTAAATACAGCGCATCCCTGCATTTTGAAAATGTTGTAGTGCGGCGTTGCCAAATTTGGCGCAGCTCCACGCTCTGACATTTTCTAGAAAATATGTCCCAAAGTGTCCTTTGCTGGTTAACAATAAACTGTCCATAGCAGACCATATAACGTCTGGGATGGGTGTTGTGAATCTAGATCTTGACACTTGTAATATGTGCTCCTCAAACACTGGGGGAAAACGCTATCCAAAAGTTTCTGAAGCACAACAAGGGAAGCAGAACCAATGAAAAGCGCAAGCTAACTGGAGAGCCACTAAGGTGGGTACCTCTTTGTAGACAAAAACCTTTGCATTGGTGAAGAGCGCACCAATTCTTTTCTGCTGTCACTAAGCAGTAGTAGGTTGAAGTCTTTGTTGAGGCGCTGTTGTTCAAGCATAGGTGTTACAGCTGTTATGATCAAATTCATCTATCACTTTAAGTACATTAATTTGTATAATCACCTATATTTACGTGTTCATAGATGATTGTAGGCTTTCTGTTAAGATGAACACAGTAGTGTTAATTCAACTCTATTATGACGTAGGCGATGAATAAAGAAAGTGATTAACAGTCAAGTAAATAAATCTGGTTTTAAAATTACTCAATCAGCTGGAATGTGTGGGACCCTCACTCTTGTTCTTTAAGAAAATATTTTATTTTGGTATATGTGGTATGAGGACAGAGATATTGGTAAACATTTTGCTTTGGTTGTGTTATTTTCACTTCCTCTAACTTTAGTCACAGTGTCCTCCACTGACAATTTTGACCTCTCAGTTAACAACAAATGTCTCAAATTTGCATGGAAATCTAATTTTACCAATATGTCTATAGTTATTTGGTGAAATAAAATATTTCCCTATTTTTAAATTGACGCTACTTCAGCCGTATTTATTAACTCTTTTGTTGGGTTAAGAAATATAATCAAGAATGTATTACTTAAATCTTTAGTATGTTAGGATACCAGGGATTATAGGTGGTTTGACAAAGCATGTTCGAACAGACATTTTTGTAGCCCGTTGTCTAAGACCAGGTGTAAGTAGGAGGTTGATTCCATTGGAACCCATTATAAAGTGACGTTAAACAGTAGAGAGATTGAACGGAAAAGGAATACATTGGAGTCTTTAATGAGGGCATGTAAGTTTGAAGGCTCAAAAGCATTTTGGCGCAGAGTTAACACCATCAAAAAGAATAACTGTCATACGGCTAGTATGGGTTCTTATATTACCTCAGATCAGTGGGTGAACCCCTTCTCTAACATTTATTGTGTGAATGCAAACTCTATGATGTTGGTTCGCCCAAGCTGTGCTGATCCCATTGTGTTTAATCTCCATGAAGTAGAGATGGGTCATTTCTCTCAGCGATCTGGTAAGGCACTTGGGCGGATGGTGTACCTGTTGATCTTTTAACGATGATCTCTGGGCTCTGCTCCTTACTAATGTACTAAACAATGCCACCAAGTCCACAATGCCTAGCTCTTGCGCCTTGCCAAATATAATCCCTATTTTTTAACAAGCATTGGTAAATGCATTAGGTTTCGCCTACGTGTTTAATAATCAGCGGTTTTTGTGTACCATTTTCACAATAGTATATAGAACAGTAGAATGATAACACACGTTCTTCTAATTGTGTATACCAGGGAAATTTACAAAGCAACCCAATCCTGTGGACAATGCCAACACTAGACCCAGAGAGGGTCACATCTTAGGCATCACACTCACTGACTGAGTTGGGCAGGCTTATGGTTAGTGAAAATCTAAAGAAATTTTTGATAATTAATCTACACTACAGATATATGAAAGTAATAATAATCAGGGGTCTGAAGGGTCTTACTCACTCTGGTGTCTTTGTTTAAGGGTCCGACATTTGTCAATGTAGGTCACAGGACAGCGCACTGACCCAGTAAACCTGTGGCAGGCATTTCAAGGGTTCGTACTGCGGGAGTTGTATTATGGCGGCTTCAAGAAGTGGACGTGGCTTGTACATAGCACGCAAGTTTCTGTAGCAGCATGGCATTTGCATATGCCAGCTTTTCTTTGAAGGTAATTGCACTGTGTTCTATGATGATACGCTTCCTAAAAGTGGTCTGTCAGTTTTAACAGCATAAATGTTTGCCTGAGATGTTGGCTCTGACGTGCTCAGTAATGACGGGCATCTTCTGCTAGAAGCTCTGAAATTGCATCCGTGAGTCCACACTTCAGTCCCCAAAACACACTTTCCATTGTGGCTGTATTATTTACTTCTTTGGAATAGAACTGAGCATGCTGCCAAAACGAATGCATCTAAATTGGGAGCCATGTCTCTCCTGAAAGTTAGAGAATTGTCACAGCATATACCACGTTTCATTTATAGTAATTTTTACCTCAATCACAAAGCTTGTACGTATGAACATCTGGTCCCAGTTAAAGGAAACTTGGGAGTTGAAATTTCCATTCCAGGATTGAAAAAAGCAAAAATGTAAATAAATAAGTATGGGTGTATAAACGCTGGAAATTCAGCCAGCGTTACAAACTTCAAAGAAAGTATAAAAGTGAACATGCAGCAACCGTTACAAAGTTATAAATAATCTAATAGTCAACTGGAAATAGAGCGAGCATAAAAAATTCTACAAACGCATGAGCATTACAGAGCGCGCAAGAACATCCACTTCCGAATTAAAGGGAACATTGGAGTTCTAGGGGCATATTTACGTTCCCTGGCGCATCCCTGCAAATCAGCAGGGATGCGTCACGCAAGTTTGCCCTTGCGCCACCGCCGATGCGCCGCATTTACAATGCGGCGCGCCGTGGCGCACGGATGGGCAGATGCGTGTCGCATCCCCCGACGGAAAGGCGGCGCATTGCTGGAGTCGCGTCGCAAGCGCGACGCGGCACCAGGAAGGCTCGGGGTGCCCTATGCCTAACATGCTGCGTCAATCCTTACGCCTGCTTCAAGCAGGCGCAGGGTTTTGACGCAGCATGGGCGTAAAAGTGACTCAGTGAAATCTTGTAGATTTCACTGCGTCACTTTTACGAGGCGTACCTGCGAGGGAACGCCCACCCTGCGCCGGTACGCCCACATGAAACCTGACGCAGGTTTCATGTGTCGCAGGGTTTACAACGTGACGCATCTCCCTAGATGCGTCACGTTGTAAATCCCCGCAGCATGGCACATGATTTGCGCCGCCGCTGCGTCACAAAAAGTGACGCAACGGCAGCGCAAAAGTGGCGTAAGGGGCTTGTAAATCTGCCCCCTAGTTTCCATCCCTGGTTCGAAAAAAGCAGAAATGTAAATAAATAGCGCATTTACCGTTTGCGTTTGTGGTGCAGAGAACAGACTGCATGTGCTGTATTGTTTTGCTCGTGGAGGCTGTGGCAGGGCTCGCTGTGCATGCGAAAGATTAATAGAAAATAGTTCCACAAAAGTGGATGTTAACAGTATTTCGGCGACGGGAAACAGATAAGAGAAGCACACGAGACACAAGCATTGGTAAATGCAGGAAAATATGCTAAAGCCAATAGAATTAGAGGAGAAGTAAGTGCCAAGCACAGGAGCCAATGAAAAGCCAGGAAAAAGAGGTGGCAGCATGAAAGCCCCAATTAAGTTTATACCTAAAAAGGGCAGCAGGGTGGACCCACATTGTTATAGGCCAGTATCAATATTAGACTCTATGGTTAAGGTTTGTATAGAAGATTGCTGATTGGGTAACAAGATATTTTGTGAAGCACAGTATGGATTCCGTAAGGGAATAGGTACAGTTGGAGCAATGCCTTAATTTACATCTAAGTATTAATAAATGTACCATTGCTAACGCCTGCCCATTGTACATGACCTTCATGGATCTATCCAATGCCTTTGATCATGTCAATAAACTGTGGCAGTAGCTACGGAAAATTGGCCTGGAAGAAGCAATAGTTAATTTTTTATTTACACTTCATTCTGATGTTTTACTCAAGGTCAGATTTGGGAACAGTGGAGAGTGTTATGACTCTTTTAAATTAGAAAATGAGTATGGCGGGGATGAGTTTTGGCATCAATTTTATTAATTTTGTACATTAGTAGTTTGATTTCTTTTTTCATGTTGGGCAAGATGTTCTAATAGTGGGTTCTAGGTCAATTGCAGCTTTACTGTATGCGGATGACGAGTTTTTGTTGGCCCATACGCCCAATGGTTTTAAAGCACTGGTGAACACATTTGGGAGTTTTATGGGCAACCTTGATCTCATGTCACAAGTAATGACTTGTGTCTCTAATAGCGCATGATCATATACAATATTTGTCAAGAGAAAGTTTCTGGAGAAAGTGCATCAGTATCACTACTTAGAGGTCACATTTGACAGTGCAAACTCATGGTCTCTCTATATGGCAGTTAGAAGCCTTACATTCTCACAGTCAGTAAGTGCTTTGTTTAATGTTTCTTGTGAGGTTGGCAGTTGACCTGTTGCTCTATTACAAGAAATGTATAACATTCAGTTTATTTCAAAACTTACATATGGCTCAGGGATTTGGGGAAACTCTGATATCGAGTGCTTGCAGGTTGTGGAGAATCACTTTTGTCAACCCATTGTCTCCGTCCCGCCAAGTGCCCGCACTATTTTTGCAATGAGTTGTTGGGGCTCATGTATGTTGAGGATATGTTAAATGTGTGCATTTAATGCTTTGGATCTCCATTTGGAATAACTCCTGTGCCTGACTGAGCAAAGATGCTATTACTGACTGTTTGAACTGTGATAAACGTTTGAAAATACCTTGTCTGCACTGAGTGACAAAGACAGACCCCAGTTAATCCTGAACCCCTGTTCTATACACAAGGTGTATAAACCTTGGATACATTTTGTGAGGGAAAACGGAACTGCGGTGTTTATCGAATGCACTTTGTAATGGATATTGGAGTTTGGGAGAGAGGTCTTCTGTTGTGATTTAGACCCGGGACCATATGCCATCTACTGGGATTCACATTGGCCTAATTAAGCACTGACTCTGTCTGCTCCTGCCTATGTGATGAGTTCTCTGATCTGACTTTAATCCATTTTATGTTTTTTGGTAAATTTTATCAGTGTTTCACTAAAATATTTTAATTTCAATATTGAAAAGAAATACTTTCTGTCAGTGTAGAATTGCACTGTTTTCTTCAACTGTTGTCAGATCATAGAGTCTATTTTGCTGTTTTGACCTTTTTAAAATCTGCTGTGTGATAGGCTAATCTCATAGGCCCCGATTACTAGTCTGGTGGTCCACGGACCTCCAGACTCGAAGGAGCGCAGTGTTGGTGGTCTCCCAACCGCCCTATTACAATATGGGTGGTGGGACCGCCACAGCTGCCAGGGAACTGCCGATCCCTGGTGGTGTTGTGGTGGTCAGGTGGCAGTAATATGCTTGGTGGGACCGCTGCGGTTCCGCCAAGCATATTATTTCACCGCCATGAAAACCGTGGCGGAGAGGAAACAAAGTTGGCCCTACAGGGGCCCTTGGTGCCTCACGCCCTGTGAATGCACACAGGGAGGTACAACATGTGGCCCCCTGTGTGCACGTACACCAGTTCCTGCACTGCATGGACATTTCAGTCTGTGCCGCGCAGGAACTGTTTTTGGCCTTCCAATTGCAGTGCCCATTTTCAGGACACCACAGTGGGAACGTCAAAAACAAAGTCCGCCAGACAAGAGGAAACTCCTAATCTGGCTGGCGGTCTGATCACGGCGTTGGCGGTGCGGCATAATATTTATGTATGTGTTTGATGGATTGCAGCTTGCCCTCCTCCACAAAACTGTGGCGAAATAGACTGTTTAAAAATTGCTGTGTTCCATTCACAGTATTTCTCAACTATGGTTCCAGAAATGTTTTAAACTAGTAAAAATCGCCTTTACCTCACATCTTGGGATCAAAGCCAACTTTGCAAAAACTATTTCTTCACACAGTCCAAAAAAAAGGCTCAAAAGCATTTTGGCGCAGAGTTAACACCATCAAAAAGAATAACTGTCATACGGCTAGTATGGGTTCTTATATTACCTCAGATCAGTGGGTGAACCCCTTCTCTAACATTTATTGTGTGAATGCAAACTCTATGATGTTGGTTCGCCCAAGCTGTGCTGATCCCATTGTGTTTAATCTCCATGAAGTAGAGATGGGTCATTTCTCTCAGCGATCTGGTAAGGCACTTGGGCCGGATGGTGTACCTGTTGATCTTTTAACGATGATCTCTGGGCTCTGCTCCTTACTAATGTACTAAACAATGCCACCAAGTCCACAATGCCTAGCTCTTGCGCCTTGCCAAATATAATCCCAATTTTTTAACAAGCATTGGTAAATGCATTAGGTTTCGCCTACGTGTTTAATAATCAGCGGTTTTTGTGTACCATTTTCACAATAGTATATAGAACAGTAGAATGATAACACACGTTCTTCTAATTGTGTATACCAGGGAAATTTACAAAGCAACCCAATCCTGTGGACAATGCCAACACTAGACCCAGAGAGGGTCACATCTTAGGCATCACACTCACTGACTGAGTTGGGCAGGCTTATGGTTAGTGAAAACCTAAAGAAATTTTTGATAATTAATCTACACTACAGATATATGAAAGTAATAATAATCAGGGGTCTGAAGGGTCTTACTCACTCTGGTGTCTTTGTTTAAGGGTCCGACATTTGTCAATGTAGGTCACAGGACAGCGCACTGACCCAGTAAACCTGTGGCAGGCATTTCAAGGGTTCGTACTGCGGGAGTTGTATTATGGCGGCTTCAAGAAGTGGACGTGGCTTGTACATAGCACGCAAGTTTCTGTAGCAGCATGGCATTTGCATATGCCAGCTTTTCTTTGAAGGTAATTGCACTGTGTTCTATGATGATACGCTTCCTAAAAGTGGTCTGTCAGTTTTAACAGCATAAATGTTTGCCTGAGATGTTGGCTCTGACGTGCTCAGTAATGACGGGCATCTTCTGCTAGAAGCTCTGAAATTGCATCCGTGAGTCCACACTTCAGTCCCCAAAACACACTTTCCATTGTGGCTGTATTATTTACTTCTTTGGAATAGAACTGAGCATGCTGCCAAAACGAATGCATCTAAATTGGGAGCCATGTCTCTCCTGAAAGTTAGAGAATTGTCACAGCATATACCACGTTTCATTTATAGTAATTTTTACCTCAATCACAAAGCTTGTACGTATGAACATCTGGTCCCAGTTAAAGGAAACTTGGGAGTTGAAATTTCCATTCCAGGATTGAAAAAAGCAAAAATGTAAATAAATAAGTATGGGTGTATAAACGCTGGAAATTCAGCCAGCGTTACAAACTTCAAAGAAAGTATAAAAGTGAACATGCAGCAACCGTTACAAAGTTATAAATAATCTAATAGTCAACTGGAAATAGAGCGAGCATAAAAAATTCTACAAACGCATGAGCATTACAGAGCGCGCAAGAACATCCACTTCCGAATTAAAGGGAACATTGGAGTTCTAGGGGCATATTTACGTTCCCTGGCGCATCCCTGCAAATCAGCAGGGATGCGTCACGCAAGTTTGCCCTTGCGCCACCGCCGATGCGCCGCATTTACAATGCGGCGCGCCGTGGCGCACGGATGGGCAGATGCGTGTCGCATCCCCCGACGGAAAGGCGGCGCATTGCTGGAGTCGCGTCGCAAGCGCGACGCGGCACCAGGAAGGCTCGGGGGTGCCCTATGCCTAACATGCTGCGTCAATCCTTACGCCTGCTTCAAGCAGGCGCAGGGTTTTGACGCAGCATGGGCGTAAAAGTGACTCAGTAAAATCTTGTAGATTTCACTGCGTCACTTTTACGAGGCGTACCTGCGAGGGAACGCCCACCCTGCGCCGGTACGCCCACATGAAACCTGACGCAGGTTTCATGTGGCGCAGGGGTTTACAACGTGACGCATCTCCCTAGATGCGTCACGTTGTAAATCCCCCGCAGCATGGCACATGATTTGCGCCGCCGCTGCGTCACAAAAGTGACGCAACGGCAGCGCAAAAGTGGCGTAAGGGGCTTGTAAATCTGCCCCCTAGTTTCCATCCCTGGTTCGAAAAAAGCAGAAATGTAAATAAATAGCGCATTTACCGTTTGCGTTTGTGGTGCAGAGAACAGACTGCATGTGCTGTATTGTTTTGCTCGTGGAGGCTGTGGCAGGGCTCGCTGTGCATGCGAAAGATTAATAGAAAATAGTTCCACAAAAGTGGATGTTAACAGTATTTCGGCGACGGGAAACAGATAAGAGAAGCACACGAGACACAAGCATTGGTAAATGCAGGAAAATATGCTAAAGCCAATAGAATTAGAGGAGAAGTAAGTGCCAAGCACAGGAGCCAATGAAAAGCCAGGAAAAAGAGGTGGCAGCATGAAAGCCCCAATTAAGTTTATACCTAAAAAGGGCAGCAGGGTGGACCCACATTGTTATAGGCCAGTATCAATATTAGACTCTATGGTTAAGGTTTGTATAGAAGATTGCTGATTGGGTAACAAGATATTTTGTGAAGCACAGTATGGATTCCGTAAGGGAATAGGTACAGTTGGAGCAATGCCTTAATTTACATCTAAGTATTAATAAATGTACCATTGCTAACGCCTGCCCATTGTACATGACCTTCATGGATCTATCCAATGCCTTTGATCATGTCAATAAACTGTGGCAGTAGCTACGGAAAATTGGCCTGGAAGAAGCAATAGTTAATTTTTATTTACACTTCATTCTGATGTTTTACTCAAGGTCAGATTTGGGAACAGTGGAGAGTGTTATGACTCTTTTAAATTAGAAAATGAGTATGGCGGGGATGAGTTTTGGCATCAATTTTATTAATTTTGTACATTAGTAGTTTGATTTCTTTTTTCATGTTGGGCAAGATGTTCTAATAGTGGGTTCTAGGTCAATTGCAGCTTTACTGTATGCGGATGACGAGTTTTTGTTGGCCCATACGCCCAATGGTTTTAAAGCACTGGTGAACACATTTGGGAGTTTTATGGGCAACCTTGATCTCATGTCACAAGTAATGACTTGTGTCTCTAATAGCGCATGATCATATACAATATTTGTCAAGAGAAAGTTTCTGGAGAAAGTGCATCAGTATCACTACTTAGAGGTCACATTTGACAGTGCAAACTCATGGTCTCTCTATATGGCAGTTAGAAGCCTTACATTCTCACAGTCAGTAAGTGCTTTGTTTAATGTTTCTTGTGAGGTTGGCAGTTGACCTGTTGCTCTATTACAAGAAATTTATAACATTCAGTTTATTTCAAAACTTACATATGGCTCAGGGATTTGGGGAAACTCTGATATCGAGTGCTTGCAGGTTGTGGAGAATCACTTTTGTCAACCCATTGTCTCCGTCCCGCCAAGTGCCCGCACTATTTTTGCAATGAGTTGTTGGGGCTCATGTATGTTGAGGATATGTTAAATGTGTGCATTTAATGCTTTGGATCTCCATTTGGAATAACTCCTGTGCCTGACTGAGCAAAGATGCTATTACTGACTGTTTGAACTGTGATAAACGTTTGAAAATACCTTGTCTGCACTGAGTGACAAAGACAGACCCCAGTTAATCCTGAACCCCTGTTCTATACACAAGGTGTATAAACCTTGGATACATTTTGTGAGGGAAAACGGAACTGCGGTGTTTATCGAATGCACTTTGTAATGGATATTGGAGTTTGGGAGAGAGGTCTTCTGTTGTGATTTAGACCCGGGACCATATGCCATCTACTGGGATTCACATTGGCCTAATTAAGCACTGACTCTGTCTGCTCCTGCCTATGTGATGAGTTCTCTGATCTGACTTTAATCCATTTTATGTTTTTGGTAAATTTTATCAGTGTTTCACTAAAATATTTTAATTTCAATATTGAAAAGAAATACTTTCTGTCAGTGTAGAATTGCACTGTTTTCTTCAACTGTTGTCAGATCATAGAGTCTATTTTGCTGTTTTGACCTTTTTAAAATCTGCTGTGTGATAGGCTAATCTCATAGGCCCCGATTACTAGTCTGGTGGTCCACGGACCTCCAGACTCGAAGGAGCGCAGTGTTGGTGGTCTCCCAACCGCCCTATTACAATATGGGTGGTGGGACCGCCACAGCTGCCAGGGAACTGCCGATCCCTGGTGGTGTTGTAGTGGTCAGGTGGCAGTAATATGCTTGGTGGGACCGCTGCGGTTCCGCCAAGCATATTATTTCACCGCCATGAAAACCGTGGCGGAGAGGAAACAAAGTTGGCCCTACAGGGGCCCTTGGTGCCTCACGCCCTGTGAATGCACACAGGGAGGTACAACATGTGGCCCCCTGTGTGCACGTACACCAGTTCCTGCACTGCATGGACATTTCAGTCTGTGCCGCGCAGGAACTGTTTTTGGCCTTCCAATTGCAGTGCCCATTTTCAGGACACCACAGTGGGAACGTCAAAAACAAAGTCCGCCAGACAAGAGGAAACTCCTAATCTGGCTGGCGGTCTGATCACGGCGTTGGCGGTGCGGCATAATATTTATGTATGTGTTTGATGGATTGCAGCTTGCCCTCCTCCACAAAACTGTGGCGAAATAGACTGTTTAAAAATTGCTGTGTTCCATTCACAGTATTTCTCAACTATGGTTCCAGAAATGTTTTAAACTAGTAAAAATCGCCTTTACCTCACATCTTGGGATCAAAGCCAACTTTGCAAAAACTATTTCTTCACACAGTCCAAAAAAGGGCTTAGCATCGTAAACAATCCATTGAAAAACAAATAACAAAAAGATGACTCTCACCTGAGTTTAAAAATAGATTGAAAATCAGCTTCGCTTTGTTGAGATTTATCTCTGACAAAGGTGAGGATTAGGATAAGCCTCTTCTTTAACGCTCCCCTTTCCAATATGTGAGTGGAAGGAGCGGATGACTACAGCTATATTTCATCATTAAATACACTTCAAACTGTAATGAGAGTTAAGCAAGACAGGCATATCAGAGTGAAAAAGGAGCAATGAAAAATAAGCATTATATATGAAAGGCTGAACCTGATGCCTAGGAATGTGACTCCGAAATAGTAAATCAAGGTAGGTTTAGTTGTGTTTTGGTTTTGCTGAGGTGTGATAATGTATTGTATGTTATGGTCAATTCAATCATATAGAACAAATCCTCTTCTGGGACTGCACTGAGCTTTGTGGATGTTTTGTGAATGATGGTACTAGGCAGGGGCATCTTAAGGATTTTGGGGGCCCTGGGCCAAACGTATTTTGGGGGCCCCTGTTTGGAACAGCTTTGAATTTATGATTTTATTTCAGCTCTTTCATGCTCTCTTTTGCCAAGACTATGTTTACATCTAATATTCAGGGATAGTGACGTGTGCTTTTAGTATTGCACCACAGCAGCAGCTCAATATTACTGCAAATAATCTTTGTGACCCCCTCCCATTTCTTATATGTGAGGTCCTATTGTGATCTAAAATAAACTTTTTTTATGCATGAAACATAAACACAACATTTCTCTGCAAAATGTCTGAAATAGACTCTCACACATCACCCACTATAAAAATAAATTAAAGGAAAATGGTATTTAAAACAATCTGTTTAACAATTATCCAAGGTCATCAGGGCAAGGCTCTCTGCAGAACAGAGCTGGCTCTATGGGGGGGGGGGGCCTGAAAGTCTGGGGCCCTGGGCCAGAACCCACTTTGCCCATGCCTTAAAACATCTCTGGTACTAGGACCAAAAACCTACAGAGTTTAACGCGAAAAAGAAAACTATCATTTACATCCAATAGCAAATCCTCTCTGAAACTCAATTGTTTTTTTTTATTTGCCGAACCGTGTCTTAGCAAAGCAGAAGGTTGCCACACGCACGGCAGGCTGATCCAAAGAGAAACACAGCTCAGCCAGGAATACAAATGCTGCCACCACCCAGCATGGAGATTACACGGAAGCTGCTGCAGCCTGTTTCAATACTTTTGCATTTTTCCTGCTTTTTGTAGCTATTTCTGGATGAGTCCCTTACAATTAATAATAGTGAAAGCGAGCAGGCTGATATGTGATGCATCACATGCCAGACGAAAAAGAGATGATTTGTGGGGCCACACATTTGCTTTGTTCTTTCTCTTTCATCTGTTTCTTAACTGTGGGAGAAATGTATGCATACTAATCCAAAATCCACCTGAATTGCAGTGAGGTCTTGAAAGCACAGATGTTCAATATTTAAATATGTATTCTGTGCATTTCATTATCTTCCCAACTATTGAAACCAGTGGGAAGGGCAGAACGAATCATGTTTTCAGAGTAGAACCATGGTAGTTTCATTAAGGGAGCTTGAATTTATAATCCTATTCAAATTTAAATTTTTCATAGGGCGATCTCCACTTTATACTATGTAAGCATAATTTTTTTTGTCACTTTTTGATTTGCCAGGGTGGCAAATGTCACCTAGTCGGACCTACGCCATAGAAAACTATTTAAATAATACATGACTAAAATGACTCATGTAAATCGGGGAACTTAAGGAAATAGTTTTTGCATTTCTTTCATTATTTCTATTAATAATTGTGACGTGTTTATTTAGTATCACCATCGCAATTGACAGAGAATGACTGATTATGTATTTATTAAGAATAATAATTATCTATTTCATGATAGCTTTTATAAAATAAAAGTTTAAATACTATGGGCCAGATTCATGAAAGTGTCACCCAACCCTGTGCAGCAGCCAAAAATGCTGTGCTGCGTTGCTTGAGTGGAGGGAGCAGGAGAGCGCCATATCTACAGAGCTATTGCACTCTCCTCCCCTCTCCCTAGCGCCAGTGCAGAATTTTGCAGCTTAGCTCCAAGCACACACCTTTACAACACTGTGCAAGGGTGTGTGTGTGCGTGAGTCTAGCATAGGTTCTGTACTGGAAGTCTTCCCTTCCAGCGCAAAATACTATGCCTAGACTAATTTCAAAACTTTTCCTACTTTGCATGTGTGCTGTAAAGTGAAGCAAGTGCCAAAATTAAGACAAGGAAAAACCTAGTCTTAACTTGGCGAAATGAGGAGAAATGCTTTATTTCTCCTCATTTTTGCTTTTTCCATGTGTGCTGCTTTGTGCAGCACACATGGAAAAAGCAAAACGCCTTGGATTGTTTATGTGTAGGAAGGTGTCCCTTACTTACTACACATAAACAATATTTAAAAAAAAAAGACATTTTGTAACTTCCATGTGTCCTGCATTAAGCAGCACACATAGAAGTGACAAAACGGAATTTAAAGATTGTTTAGGTGCAGGAAGGGACACCTTCCTACGCATAAACAATCTTTCCCTGCATGCAGACACCCTTGCACTAATGCGTTGGCGCTAGGCAGCTAAGTGTAGCGCCAGCGCAGGGGGAAACGCAAGGCTGCACCATATTCTTGTAAATATCGTGCAGCCTTGCGTTTCTGAAGTGGCAGAGTGAGACGTTAAGCCATGACAGCTAACGCCTCACTCCGCCACTACTTTGTACATACAGCTTGTATCTCTGCCAAGGAACTTTTACATTTTACAGTTCCTGCAGGACATATTGTGCTCAAACCAGTCTCCTATAGGCAGAAATTAAGCCAAATAGCATTACAGCCCAAGGAGAACCATAATGCAGACAATATCTTAGGTACTAAAGCATCACATTAGGATGGCCTCTGCACACCCAATTGAACCCTTTTCCTCATATGACATCCTAGAAAAGAGAATAATTAGTTGTTGTGCTCTCTTCAGAGGGTCAAGAGGAGTAAAGAAGGAAAGGAGGATGCATGTTTCTTAGCCACCACGTAACTTGCTGAAAAAGGAGTAATAGAAATATGATCTGTAGGACCATGAGCTATTAATTATTACGCGTGTGCAGAAAAACTATTTTCTTACCCAAATTCAGATGTTTATTTTTTGGAATATAAACCATAGAAAACCATTGAATATAAATGGCATTAAAATAGAAAATGTTCATAGTAAAAACAATCTTACACTCTCAGCCAGCATGTGCCTATATTGCAAAATGAAGTCCACATGAGGACCACCAAGGAAATTGTGAGTGTAAGATGGTTGAACCTAAATCAGTTATGAACTTTCTGTTGTTTTATACAAAAACTACTGGACAGTGTAGACGATGGCTATTATATCTCTTTAAGACACAAACATCAAGTACTAAAAATATGTACAGGCGTTATGCTATAGGGCCCATCGAGAACAATAAAGATGTACTGGTGTTTAGCTATAGGGCACATCAAGAACTGTATCGATGTACTGGCATTATGCTATAGGGCACATCAAGAACTATGAAGATGTACTGTGTTATGCTATAGGGCACATTAAGAACTTTAAAGATGTACTGGCGTTGTGCTATAAGGCACATCAAGAACTATAAACATGTACTGGGTTTATGCTATAGGACACATCAAGAACTATAAAGATGTACTGGCGTTGTGCTATAGGGCACATCAAGAACTATAAAGATGTACCGGCGTTGTGCTATAGGGCACATCAAGAATTATAAAGATGTACTGGTGTTATGCTATAGGCCACATCAAGAACTATAAAGATGTACTGGTGTTGTGCTATAGGGCACATCAAGAATTATAAAGATGTACTGGTGTTGTGCTATAGGGTACATCAAGACTGTAAAGATGTACTGGTGTTGTGCTATAGGGCACATCAAGAACTATAACGATGTACTGGCATTGTGCTATAAAGCACATCAAGATTTATAGAGATGTACTGGCGTTATGCTATAGGGCACATCAAGAACTATAATGATGTAGTGGTGTTATGCTATAGGGCACATCAAGAATTATAGAGCTGTACTGGCGTTATGCTATAGGGCACATCAAGAACTATAAAGATGAACTGGTGTTATGCTATAGGCCACATCAAGAACTATAAAGATGTACTGGTGTTGTGCTGTAGGGCACATCAAGAACTATAACAATGTAGTGGCATTGTGCTATAAAGCACATCAAGAATTATAAAGATGCAGTGGGGCTATGCTATAGGGCACATCAAGAACTGTAAAGATGTACTGGTGTTATGCTATGAGGCACATCAAGAACTATGAAAATTTACTGGTGTTATGCTGTAAAGCACATCAAGAATTATAAAGATATACTGGTGTTGTGCTGCAAGGCACATCAGGAACTATAAAGAAGTATTTGTGTTATTCTACAGGTCTGATTCAACGGCTATTTACTAGCCTGTTTCATCCTATGTATATGTACATGGGGCAACTTGGGGGGCAACAACTTGAGGAGTCATTTATGAAAATGGAGAACTTTTGTAAGTTTAAGATTGTTCTGACTATATTATAATGCTATTTTAGTTAATGAGTTTGTAGGGTTTATTGATAAAACAATAACCAATTCAATTGAACTGAATTGAATGCTTTCACAAGCCAACTAACTTTTGGCAATTCTGTCAGTCCATGTGAATCATCTCAGTTCAGTAACTCAAATTATTTATACTCTTTAAAGAGACGCAATTTATATCATAAACAGTATTTTAACAGGCAATACCGTGGTCATAGATTGTTGTTTTGCTAATAGCCATTATTCCCTACCCACCCACGCCGAATGCACAGTGCTTCAGATCTCTGAGGCTTGGTTATACTTAGGAGGCATTGTGGGTAGGTTGAGGTATTATCCCGCCCAGCATGGGCTAGAGTATTCTGGAGTGAGGATAATTGAAAACAACAAACATTCCTGTTTTGGAGCTGTTCCACTGCATTATTAACGACTATAATGAGGTATGGTCAGAGTAGCAGTACAGGAGTTTATCGGTAGGTATGTTTATGTTTGTGAGTTTTGTAGAGCGCATAGCTGCCTAAGGGCTTCCCAGCGTGATGGAGCAGGAGTGAGCATGATCCGGGGGCTCAGCCTGGGAACAGCCAGGTTTTCAGTTTCTTTCTGAAGGCCATCTCATCTATGATGAGTCTTAAGTCTAGGGGCATGGAGTTCCACAGTTTTGGTACTAAATGCGTAAATGATCTTCCTCCCCATCTGGATTGCATAATCCTGGTGGGTTTGGCCAGGCGGTCTGAAGAGGATCTTAGGGCTCTTTCTGGTGTATAAGGTGGGATCAGGGCTCTTGGTAAAGTTGGTCTTTTTTAATTTAGGGCCCTGTGTGCGATGTACAGAACTTTGAACATAGGCTTTATATATTTCTTTCCATATTGATAGTGATATCTGCGTTAGCTGTGTGAAAAGTCTACTTGTTAGACCTGGCACTGTTGGCGTGGGTCTCCCTTCCATTTTTTGCTGTTGCCTCATGTGTTTTTGCTGGTTATAGATGCTTTGGGCACTGTGCCACTGCTATTCAGTGCCACAGTGCAAGTGCTCCCTATGGTAAATTGATGTATGGATTAGTGATTCCATGATTGGTTGGTTTGGTTTACTTGTCAGACCCTAGTACAGTGCACTGAGTGTGCCCAGGGCTTGTAAACCAAATGCTGCTGGTGGGCTTGCAGCACTGGTTGTGCCACCCACAGAAGCAGCCTGTAAAAGTGTGTCTCAGGTCTGCCATTGCAGAGCCTGTGGGCAGACTGGTACTGCCATGTTGACTGGGTAAGTGCACCCACTTACCAGTCCCCAAACCTTCCCTTTCCTGCATATTAGTCACCCCTAAGGTAGGCCCTAGGGCAGGGTGCATTGTATGTGTAAGGTAGGACATGCCCTGGTGTGTGTGGCATGTCCTAATAGTGAATTACAGCAATTTTCGTTTTTCACTATTGCAAGGCTACCTGTTCCCCATAGGCCAGAATGGGCAGTTTAATTATTACATCTTATAATCCTAACTGACCCAGGGAACATGGTAGAAAAACGAATTTAGTATGCCTGAACTCATAATGATAAAATACATCTTTTAGTGAAGTTGGTTTTAACATTCTGGGGTCGATTCCGATTCGGGCCGGAAAAAGCACCTACCGACTCGGATCCGGAAAAAATACCGACCGACACGCACCCGTGGCGCCCGACACGCCAAGTACGATGCAAGGCGCGAAAAATCCGACCGACACGTAACGAAACCAAGCCGACCGACCGAGCCGCACGGAAAACAGCAATCCGGCCGGAAAAACACGCGAATCCAACCGACCGACACGCACCCGGAACAAATCCGACCGAAACGTACACGCGAACTCCAAACCGCTAAGTACGATGCAAGGCGCGAAAACCACGAGCGAGTCGGACGGAGGACAAGCCGTACGACCGACACGCATACAAAACCGAGCCGAAGCAACACAATACACCGCGACCGATGCGTACGCAGCATAGAAAACTGCACAAACACAGCGTGAACGAAACGGAAAACACCGTACGAGACCAATGCAGGGTCCGACTCGGTCACAAGAACGTTTCCAACATACACAAACAGCACAAAGGAAAAATCACCCAAAAAAGGCCAAACAAGCAATTACCAAGCCAATAAATACTGGGGGGGTGGGGACAGAGAACAAAGACACACCCACAACTCCACCTATATAAAGGACACAAATCACTACCATGAGCCTTTGCAAATGCCATTCCACTGCCAGCACCCAAGAGAAAGCAACCACACACCCACAGCTCATCCCTCACACAAGCCACACACCATCAGCACACCAACAAATACCTACCTCACATACACCCAGCAAAACACACACTCACACACCCTCACCTGCACACCAACACACACATCACTCACCATCACCACCCATCACCATGCCCCCCAAGAAGAATCACAAGTTCCTAGATTGTGAATTGGAAGTCCTGGTAGACGAGATCCTCAGGGTAGAGCCACAGCTGTTTGGCACATTGGTCCAACAGACCCCCATGTCGCAGAAAACCAAGATGTGGGAGAGGATCATCAACAGGGTGAACGCCCAATCACCATGTCGGCGCACAAAGACCGACATCCAGAACAGGTGGTATGACGTGCGCAGGAGGGTACGGAAACTGCTGAAGCAAGACTACATCAACAGCCAACACACCGGCAGTGGCCCTCCTGCCAAGCCAATATACCTCAGGCCCTGGGAGGAGAAGGTGCGGGCCATCCTACCGCCAGTGAGCATATATGGACTAGAGGACATCCCAGAGCCTGGTGAGTACACAACAAATGTACACAATATACTGCCACAAAACACACACACATCACTGTCAAGGGGAGAGTCAAACCATGCACTCATAGCAATCACACAGCAACCAGAACAGAATCATCCCAAAATGTGTATGTCAGTCAGAGAAACACAACACATGCCATCAAAAAAGTCACATCCAACCGTGCCAACACATGTACAAACACAACCACAACTACAGCTAGGCAGTGGCACAAATAGAACTAACAAACACATCCACACATGTAGCCACCACAACAACACCAACACACAGTGAAGACCACTCAAAGGAAGGAATTCTGTGTATGCTGGCCAAGTCAGTGTAGCCAATAGCATCATGGGAGTCGCAGTCACACATATTGCCCGCCCCAAAACTGTCCCATCAACACCACCATGAACCATGCGCACATCACAGGGAGTGGAGAAGGACTCACAAGATGGCTGACACTGGCTACTGCTGTGGGGAGCACAAGGCCCTGCTGCCAACTGTGCACCAACAAACAGCAGGACACCACTGACTGACATCCTGAGAGACAACTTCCACTCCCTGCAATGCAAGCACAGTCCATGGTGGGATATCTGGCTGGCTGGGTGGGTGGGAAGGAGGACTTGCAGCACTAACCATAGTCACAAGCACCTCCCCTCACACACACCCCAACACAAACTCCACAGTACCCACCTGGTAGAATGCAATGCCCCCCATCCTAACACAAGATCCCACAAAGCACCACCACCCTGGGTTATGTTGTGTGAAGCACAGGGACACTCTTGGGACTCTTAGCCAAACAACTGCCAGGACAACACTCCCAGCCATCCTGTCAGCACAGCCAGCCCACCCCACAGGGAAGCAGAGTCAAAAGGAAGGAAGCATGGGCATGCTGGGAAGGGGGTGGAGGCAATAGCATGATGGGAGTCGTAGTCACAGACATTGCTCAGCCTCACAACTGGCCCATCAACACCACCCTGAACCATGCTCACATCACAGAGTGGAGAAGGACTCACAAGATGGCTGACACTGGCTACTGCTGTGGGGAGCACAAGGCCCTGCTGGCAACTGTGCACCAACAAACAGCAGGACACCACTGACTGACATCCTGAGAGACAACTTACACTCCCTGCAATGCAAACACGTTCCATGGTGGGATATCTGGCTGGCTGGGTGGGAAGGGGGACTTGCAGCACTGACTATAGTCACCAGCACCTCCCCTCACACACCCCCCAACACAAACTCCACAGTACCCACCTGGTAGAATGCAATGCCCTCCATCCTAACACAAGATCCCACAAGCACCACCACCCTGGGTTATGTTGTGTGAAGCACAGGGACACTCTTGGGACTCTTAGCCAAACAACTGCCAGGACAACACTCCCAGCCATCCTGTCAGCACAGCCAGCCCACCCCACAGGGAAGCAGAGTCAAAAGGAAGGAAGCATGGGCATGCTGGGAAGGGGGGTGGAGGCAATAGCATGATGGGAGTCGTAGTCACAGACATTGCTCAGCCTCACAACTGGCCCATCAACACCACCCTGAACCATGCTCACATCACAGGGAGTGGAGAAGGACTCACAAGATGGCTGACACTGGCTACTGCTGTGGGGAGCACAAGGCCCTGCTGGCAACTGTGCACCAACAAACAGCAGGACACCACTGACTGACATCCTGAGAGACAACTTACACTCCCTGCAATGCAAGCACGTTCCATGGTGGGATATCTGGCTGGCTGGGTGGGAAGGGGGACTTGCAGCACTGACTATAGTCACCAGCACCTCCCCTCACACCCCCCCAACACAAACTCCACAGTACCCACCTGGTAGAATGCAATGCCCTCCATCCTAACACAAGATCCCACAAGCACCACCACCCTGGGTTATGTTGTGTGAAGCACAGGGACACTCTTGGGACTCTTAGCCAAACAACTGCCAGGACAACACTCCCAGCCATCCTGTCAGCACAGCCAGCCCACCCCACAGGGAAGCAGAGTCAAAAGGAAGGAAGCATGGGTGTGCTGGGAAGGGGGGTGGAGGCAATAGCATGATGGGAGTTGTAGTCACAGACATTGCTCAGCCTCACAACTGGCCCATCAACACCACCCTGAACCATGCTCACATCACAGGGAGTGGAGAAGGACTCACAAGATGGCTGACACTGGCTACTGCTGTGGGGAGCACAAGGCCCTGCTGGCAACTGTGCACCAACAAACAGCTGGACACCACTGACTGACATCCTGAGAGACAACTTACACTCCCTGCAATGCAAGCACGTTCCATGGTGGGATATCTGGCTGGCTGGGTGGGAAGGGGGACTTGCAGCACTGACTATAGTCACCAGCACCTCCCCTCACACCCCCCAACACAAACTCCACAGTACCCACCTGGTAGAATGCAATGCCCTCCATCCTAACACAAGATCCCACAAAGCACCACCACCCTGGGTTATGTTGTGTGAAGCACAGGGACACTCTTGGGACTCTTAGCCAAACAACTGCCAGGACAACACTCCCAGCCATCCTGTCAGCACAGCCAGCCCACCCCACAGGGAAGCAGAGTCAAAAGGAAGGAAGCATGGGCATGCTGGGAAGGGGGGTGGAGGCAATAGCATGATGGGAGTTGTAGTCACAGCCCTATATCCCCCACCACATGGCCCAGCAAGCTCACACTAACGCATGCACATCCCACAGAGAGTGGAAAGGCCCATCAAAGATGTCTGACACTGTTGCTGTGTCGTGGGGAGCACAAGGGCATGCTGGGTACTGCACACCAACCAACAGCAGGACACCACTGTCAGCCATCTTGCCATTGCCCTCACACCCACACCCACTGAACTCCACACAAAAGCAAGTAAGTATGGGAATGCTGGCAAGTGGGGTGGAGGCAATGGCATGATGGGAGTCGTAGTCACAGACATAGCTCACCCCCACAACTGTCCCATCAACACCACCCTGAACCATGCTCACATCACAGGGAGTGGAGAAGGACTCACAAGATGGCTGACACTGGCTACTGCTGTGGGGAGCACAAGGCCCTGCTGCCAACTGTGCACCAACAAACAGCAGGACACCACTGACTGACATCCTGAGAGACAACTTACACTCCCTGCAATGCAAGCACGTTCCATGGTGGGATATCTGGCTGGCTGGGTGGGAAGGGGGACTTGCAGCACTGACTATAGTCACCAGCACCTCCCCTCACACCCCCCAACACAAACTCCACAGTACCCACCTGGTAGAATGCAATGCCCTCCATCCTAACACAAGATCCCACAAAGCACCACCACCCTGGGTTATGTTGTGTGAAGCACAGGGACACTCTTGGGACTCTTAGCCAAACAACTGCCAGGACAACACTCCCAGCCATCCTGTCAGCACAGCCAGCCCACCCCACAGGGAAGCAGAGTCAAAAGGAAGGAAGCATGGGCATGCTGGGAAGGGGGTGGAGGCAATAGCATGATGGGAGTTGTAGTCACAGCCCTACATCCCCCACCACATGGCCCAGCAAGCTCACACTCACGCATGCACATCCCACAGAGAGTGGAAAGGCCCATCAAAGATGTCTGACACTGTTGCTGTGTCGTGGGGAGCACAAGGGCATGCTGGGTACTGCACACCAACCAACAGCAGGACACCACTGTCAGCCATCTTGCCATTGCCCTCACACCCACACCCACTGAACTCCACACAAAAGCAAGTAAGTATGGGAATGCTGGCAAGTGGGGTGGAGGCAATGGCATGATGGGAGTCGTAGTCACAGACATAGCTCACCCCCACAACTGTGCCATCAACACCACCCTGAACCATGCTCACATCACAGGGAGTGGAGAAGGACTCACAAGATGGCTGACACTGGCTACTGCTGTGGGGAGCACAAGGCCCTGCTGCCAACTGTGCACCAACAAACAGCAGGACACCACTGACTGACATCCTGAGAGACAACTTACACTCCCTGCAACGCAAGCACGTTCCATGGTGGGATAACTGACTGGCTGGCTGGGTGGGAAGGAGGTCTGGCTGTCAACCAAACACAAGCAATGCAGACCATGTTCACACCCCAGAAAATACATAGAAATGCCCAAATAATGCAGGACAATGTGGCACACCAATATCAACCCCTGACTGTGACGACTTAGGACAATGCAATGTACAGGCCCGCACCCAGAGGCACAGTCACAACTGTCATGTGTGTCAACCACTGATGCCTGCAGAAACATGACATACATTGTTTGTGTCTCCCAAAAACAGGTGATGATGGGGACACAGCAGCAGACGCTGAGGAGTCCCAGTCCCAGGCTCAAGAGGATGCCGAGCTCACTGGCGTCGTACAGCCTCTGTCCTCCTCGGACGATGAAGAACAACCTGGCACATCCGGTGCAAGTCAACATGCAGCACCAGCAGGACCACCAGCTGCAGCACCAGCAGGACCACCAGCTGCACCCCCTGCACCCACCCCTACAACGACTGTCACCACGAATACCATCCCTGCCGACATGGACAGAATAAGGAGCAACACCAGCACAGTGACCCTGGACCAACCTGGGGCCATGGACACCACCACCACCACCAACCCCCAAGGTGGACCAGGCTTATCTGTGCATGCCACTGCACACACTGCACATGTCAGCAGGGGTGGTGGGAGGGGTGGGAGACAGAGGTCGCTGCTTGCAGACGTTGCTGGTGTGCATGACGACCCACAACTGGTACGCATAGCTGATGCGTACCAGTCCAGCACCGGAGAGCTCAGCCAGGTAGTGGGGCTCCTCAGAGACATTAAACAGCAGCAGGCTGCCCATCATGCCCGCTTGGACTCCCACATGTCCCACGTGGAGTCACACATGTCCCGTGTGGACTCACACATGTCCCGCGTGGAGTCCAAGTGGGATGCACTGCATGAGATGACGGCGGTGCACAGGGACATTTTACAATGCCTCCGCCAGATGAACAGCAACCAGTCCACACCTCCCTGTGTGCCAACAACATCTGGTGCCGAACAAACTGCAACTGCCACAGGGAGGGAGGAGGACTCTGGCGGAGAGTCCCCTGCACCGCAGCAGCCTGCACTTGAGGGCCCCCCCAAGAAGAGGGGTCGTCCGAGGAGGGAAAAGTGAGAGGCCGATGGCCAAGCGCAACTCCCAGGAAGCCTGAACCTGTTCTGGATGTTCGCCTTTGTGCACAGACTGTTCACCCTGTTGACGGCAACACTACTCCCACACATTGCATGGGGAGTACAAGTTGGACCAATGTGTCAGACAACTGTGGCCCCGATACTGGGGATCCTGTCTACCCGGACTTTCAATTCACCTAGGAACTTGGGATTGCAAGATTCATGTACAGCACAACCCATCCTATGCACTATTAACACAAATGTATCACAATAAACACACTAATACACCATACTTGCCTCTGTCGTGATTCCAACGTGGGTGCTGTTATGGGGATGATGAACTGCAAAATTACACTGTGTATGCGAACTGCAACAGCAAGGACAACACAGGTATGTGAGTACAGGCAACGTGACACACATGAGGGAGACACACCACCAGGGCTACACGACACATACACACCTAGGCCATCTGACTCATTGCCTACTGTTAGAAATGGGATCTCTGGTTGGCTAAGGCTTGCGCCAAAGCCAGGCAGAGACCACCACTCTAGTCAGGGCGAGGGAGTTACACGCCGACGATAACCCCTGCTCACCCCCTTGGTAGCTTGGCATGAGCAGTCAGGCTTATCCCGGAGGCAATGTGTTAAGCATCTGCGCAGCACACTCTCACAGCAGCAACACACTAGGCACACCACAAAAGGAACTCCACACAAGGTTATATAAAAAATAGCCTTTGTATTATCATAAATACCTTAGAAACATAATCACATAATATACAGTGCGCCAACTGGCACTAGGCAATATTCACAGGGGAATTATACACAGGACCAGGCCAATCGGGCCACGGTCAGAACCATCAGATCAGGTAAGTAAATGCAAATAATAAATGTAGCGCACAACCAGTAATTACTGGTACAGGTAGGAACTTAGCACGAGATCCTGTAACATACAAGATGGGACACCTACATCACATTAGGCGTAAATCACATTAGGCCCACACATCCTCAGCATAACACATTATGAGGTAGGTATCACAAGCATCAGAACATTATGCCACACCTGCAAGCGTGAGCACCATCATATAACCATATTGGGCATCATATTAGCATAAGCACAGGGTGCCCCAATCGGGGCGCAACACTCTGGAACTGGCCCCAGGCCAACTGGCCTCTTCACAGGGGCTCAAATGCCCAATGTCCAGAATGTCCGGGCTGGCTGCACAGGCAGCAAAAGCAAAGTGCGCAATGCCCTGGCCTAAACGTAGCAGCTGGCACTAAGTGCTGCGCAGCTGTGAAAGGATGGGGCAAAGGAGTGCCTTTCACTCCTAACTTCAGAAAGACATGCCCCCCCAAGGAATTATGCGCCTAAACGGTGCAGCTGCCCACTACTTGCTGGGAAGGATCGGAGGCCTGGGCACTCTCTGGGCCCTCTGAGCAACTGTGCAAAACGTTGCAGCTGCCCACTATCTAGCGGGGCAGCTGAGAATGAGGAACCTGAAGGGGCCCGGGCACATCTGTGCCTCCTCAGCCCCGCGGGTCTCCTTTACACAAAATTGCCCCCAAAACAAATGAGGCCTATCAATGGGCCCTTCAAGGAACTGGCACTCTTTGTGCCTGGGGGGCCCTGTTCGGGGACTCCTTCAACAATGGCCCCCCGAAGGAATTCAGCCTTGGCCCTGAAGGGCCCCACGAATCCCTGACCTCGGGACTCTCTTAATCAAAATCCCCCCCCCCTCACTGGGGCCCCTTTGGTGCATCCCGCGCACCAACAAAGCGGGAAGGCAGCCCCACTCACCGGACTCTTGGTGGGGGACTCTGCTCCTCTCCCGGGTGCGATCTGCTCTTCACGGCCTTCTGGGAGCCGGCGCGGCTCCAACTTCCCTCCGGCCTTACTGGGAACCTCTCCGGACTCTCCTCACGGCGGGGTAGGCTCCCGCGGGACACGTCCGGTCACCACAGGCAGGGCTCCTCTTCCCTAGCGGGGGCGTGCGCGGGACTTCCTTCGGAAAACCGGAAGTCCCGCCCGCCGCCAGGCACTACGTTGCCTGACTTCCTCCCGGCCGTGGCGGTGAAATGCGGGGTGGGCACCCGCCCTTTAAATAAAGAAATAAGCGGGGTGGGCACCCGCAAAGCTATACAAGAAGGCGGAGTGGGCACCCGCCCTTTAGACAAGGGAAATAAGCGGGGTGGGCACCCGCACGAAGCCAGCAATGCGGGGGAATCCCTACGTCGGGATTCCCTCGAAATTGATCGCAGCTCAGCGCTGCAGGCCAACAACAGGAGCGATCCTCTCAGCAACCAAGAGCAACGCGCTCTTCTAAATAAAAATACAGCGCCCACAAGGCGCTAGAAGCAGCACAAGCTCCAGCAGTGGCCCCAAAAGGTCAGAAGAAAGAGTCCTTGGTACTGGGGGACCACAGCACAGCGCAGCCAGGCAGGCCAGCACGCAAGGACCCCCAGGAAACAGCAGCTGGGTCCCGCGGCGGTTCCTCCTGGCAGAATGTCCCCTCCAAGTCAGCACAGAACATTTTTTATGGGGTCACAGCCCCTATATTTATAGGACATTTTCCTCTGTGACACAGCACAGGGCTGGGGATACCAGTTAGAACTGGTTTGGCGGAGCTTTGGAGCACTTTGTTTTGCTCAGCTCCTCTCTCCTTTCACAGGACAGGCTAGGGACATCAGACGCACCACAGGGGTGGAGCCAGCATTGTGGAGGGAAGGCCCAGCCCTATTCAGGTCCCAGGTGCAACTCCTCCCTCCCATCTAGATGCAGATCTCCCTATTCACCACTGCGCTGACTCACCCTGCCCCTCCTGGAGCCACACACACCCCAGCCCCTGTCACTCACAAAGCCAGACATGCAATTCACATCAGGCAGGCAGACACAGAGCACACATAAATGCCAACTTCTAAAAGTGGCATTTCTACACCAGTCATAATAAATCTGCGCACACCATTGCGCAGCATTTATTCTCACGAGTTCGCACATACTAAAACTCGCCCCTGCACTCCTCTCACACCAGGAATTACCATGGACACACATATCCCCCATGCATTCCTATGGGAGGGCAGGACAATCTCACCACATGCACTCAGAGTGCGCACGCACTTTACACTGGGACACAGTGCTAAAGTGCGCAAAGGCCAAAAACTACTAAGATCAGGTCATATTACTAGGCAAAAAGTTCAGGGGTGAACCTGCCAAAAGGGCCAAGTCCAACACAACCCCCTTCCAGCCAAAACGCAGGGCAGACCAATCACCACCGTGATGGGCTTCCCTGCTTGGGGCGATAGAACACGGACGCAGGCCCGCAACTGCAGGGACACCCTCCTGTTCTACGCCACGGTGAACCCATGTGGTTCCTTCTGAAAAAGCTGTCCGGAGCAACTGGGCTACCCCACTGGTACTCCCTAGCTGTCCGCGGCCAGGACCAGGCCCTAGGCCATCCAGATGCCACTGGTCCTTGCCCATCCACAGAGTGGGGGGTAGTAACCCCTGGCACATAGTAGCCATTCTCCACTCTTCCCCTCATCAGGGCAGGTCTAGACTGCCACTGATCCTCCAGCCCAGGGTCTGCACCCTCAGGTGGACCAGAAGTCACGGGTGAGGCTCTCCTCCCCCTACCTCTTCTTCTAGGGCTCCGCACTCTCCTCCTTGGAGAGGCACCCTCAGAACACAACTCTCCCACCAGTTCAGGACCTCTCTCCAAAAACTGGTCTCCCAACCTAGGGTCTAAACCCTCAGGTTGCACCGGGGTCAGAGGCGAGGACTCCCCCTCTGCACCCCCTTCCAGAGTTCTGCACCCTCCCAACTGGAGCGGTACCCCTGGAAGATGAACCGGTCAGGACACTGATTACAGATGTCCCTTCCTCCAGATCAGGCGGATCCCGAACCTGGCCTCCCAACCTTGGGGCTGAACCCCACGGCTGAGCATTTGCCTGGCACACCAGGACTTCCGGGGCGCACACAGCAGCCCCCCGAGGGTAACACATGACTCATGTGTTGCGTGACAGTCTGCGTGGCGCAGACCTCCCGACCCCTGTCCATCTGACAGTGCGCAGAGATCCCCCACGACAGAAGTGGTGTCACCATGGTCACTTCTAGGAGACTCAGCCCTTCTGGCTGGCCCCTGACCCACTGGTTCTTCCACTGGGGAACACATCCCCCTCTCACCCCTCAATCCGGACTTCTGTACCCTCCCAACTGGAGCGGCACTGCCAGACACCAGAACCATTGGAGCTCTATTTACAGACGCTCCAGGTTCTCCAGACACTAGGAGATCCTCCTCAAATGGACTAACAGGACAGCCTAGGCTCCCAACCTGGTGTTCCCTGAAGAAACCATCCAGGCTCTGAGACTGGGTTTCGGGCACCTGGGGACACTCAGTCCCACACTCACTCCTACTCCACTGAGACAGGACGTGAGCCCCTACACCCCTCCCACTACACTGGGACCTAGCTGGGCTACACTGAACCTCTTCCCCCATACAGGACGGGAAGATACCTGAGCCACTACTTTTGGGATCACTCCCCAATGCCTCTTCAGAACCTTGGGCCTCCACCCAGAGGTCTGCTTCCTCTGCAAGATCCCATGGATCAGGGTGCCCACACTCCAACAGGTGTTGGCGCAACCCTGGAAAACAACAACTGAGCAGGTGCTCTTTAATAACCAGATTGAACAGTTCTTCAAAATCCTGTTCCGTGGTACACTTTACCCAGTCAACCAGTGCATCATGACAGTCATCCACAAACCTCCCCCAAGACTGGTGAGACAGTTTCCTACTGCCCCTGAACTTCAACCTGTACTCCTCTTCCTGGGAGCCAAGTACCATATTCTGGGAACTGGGAATGGGACTTCCTGCACTGGACTGTATATTGCTGCCACCACTGGACTCCACCCTCACTGGGGAATCCAGAAAACTAAAACGGCACTCAGGGGATAATCTACCCTCCCGAGCTAATTTCTCCCTGGCGAAGGCCCTCTCAGCCTCCGCCATCCTCTCCTGCGCTAAGACCCTCTCGGTCTCTAGCTTTGTCTCCTCCACACTCAGCTGCGCTATCTCCCTGGTATGCTCTAACCTGAGCTTCTCCAAAGCCAGCTGATGCTCCCTTTCTTCCCTCCTATCCACCCACTCCTCTGGGGACAGGAAAAGGGATGGGGCACTGCCCCCGACACTGGACCCAGCAAGGGACTCCCTATCCATGGGGTCCTCACTATCTACTGGCGTCCCGGTCCTGTCACTTTCTTCCTCCTCTTCAGACTCCTCAGGGCCCCCCTCAGACCCACCACCCTCTTGGCGTGCGGCCAGGGCCCTCTTCTCCTCATTGCGCTCACAGTCCCATTCATCCTTTTGCCATTGGATCAGGTTGTCCCTCAGTTTTGACTGGGTGTCCGACCCACTCACTGCTATGTCTCTCTCCTTACAGAAGTCCACCAACTCCCACATGCTGTATCTAAACAGACCACAAAAATTAAAAGCAGACTCCATTTTGGCAGGACGCTCAGGGACACGTGCAACACAGGAGACCTAGGTTTCTGAGCTGAAGCAAGAGTATACAATTTACAAATGACACTTTTAGGAGAAAAATTAAAACAAAACTCAGAACAATAATCCCCACACACGTGATTATCTAAATGTAGAGTTTGTAGTGCAACCAGTTGTCGCTGTGGTACTGCGCAAACGCAAGTCCAAATCCCCACCGCTGACAACCAATGTTAGAAATGGGATCTCTGGTTGGCTAAGGCTTGCGCCAAAGCCAGGCAGAGACCACCACTCTAGTCAGGGCGAGGGAGTTACACGCCGACGATAACCCCTGCTCACCCCCTTGGTAGCTTGGCACGAGCAGTCAGGCTTATCCCGGAGGCAATGTGTTAAGCATCTGCGCAGCACACTCTCACAGCAGCAACACACTAGGCACACCACAAAAGGAACTCCACACAAGGTTATATAAAAAATAGCCTTTGTATTATCATAAATACCTTAGAAACATAATCACATAATATACAGTGCGCCAACTGGCACTAGGCAATATTCACAGGGGAATTATACACAGGACCAGGCCAATCGGGCCACGGTCAGAACCATCAGATCAGGTAAGTAAATGCAAATAATAAATGTAGCGCACAACCAGTAATTACTGGTACAGGTAGGAACTTAGCACGAGATCCTGTAACATACAAGATGGGACACCTACATCACATTAGGCGTAAATCACATTAGGCCCACACATCCTCAGCATAACACATTATGAGGTAGGTATCACAAGCATCAGAACATTATGCCACACCTGCAAGCGTGAGCACCATCATATAACCATATTGGGCATCACATTAGCATAAGCACAGGGTGCCCCAATCGGGGCGCAACACTCTGGAACTGGCCCCAGGCCAACTGGCCTCTTCACAGGGGCTCAAATGCCCAATGTCCAGAATGTCCGGGCTGGCTGCACAGGCAGCAAAAGCAAAGTGCGCAATGCCCTGGCCTAAACGTAGCAGCTGGCACTAAGTGCTGCGCAGCTGTGAAAGGATGGGGCAAAGGAGTGCCTTTCACTCCTAACTTCAGAAAGACATGCCCCCCAAGGAATTATGCGCCTAACCGGTGCAGCTGCCCACTACTTGCTGGGCAGCTGGGAAGGATCGGAGGCCTGGGCACTCTCTGGGCCCTCTGAGCAACTGTGCAAAACGTTGCAGCTGCCCACTATCTAGCGGGGCAGCTGAGAATGAGGAACCTGAAGGGGCCCGGGCACATCTGTGCCTCCTCAGCCCCGCGGGTCTCCTTTACACAAAATTGCCCCCAAAACAAATGAGGCCTATCAATGGGCCCTTCAAGGAACTGGCACTCTTTGTGCCTGGGGGGCCCCGTTCGGGGACTCCTTCAACAATGGCCCCCCGAAGGAATTCAGCCTTGGCCCTGAAGGGCCCCACGAATCCCTGACCTCGGGACTCTCTTAATCAAAATCCCCCCCCCCTCACTGGGGCCCCTTTGGTGCATCCCGCGCACCAACAAAGCGGGAAGGCAGCCCCACTCACCGGACTCTTGGTGGGGGGACTCTGCTCCTCTCCCGGGTGCGATCTGCTCTTCACGGCCTTCTGGGAGCCGGCGCGGCTCCAACTTCCCTCCGGCCTTACTGGGAACCTCTCCGGACTCTCCTCACGGCGGGGTAGGCTCCCGCGGGACACGTCCGGTCACCACAGGCAGGGCTCCTCTTCCCTAGCGGGGGCGTGCGCGGGACTTCCTTCGGAAAACCGGAAGTCCCGCCCGCCGCCAGGCACTACGTTGCCTGACTTCCTCCCGGCCGTGGCGGTGAAATGCGGGGTGGGCACCCGCCCTTTAAATAAAGAAATAAGCGGGGTGGGCACCCGCAAAGCTATACAAGAAGGCGGAGTGGGCACCCGCCCTTTAGACAAGGGAAATAAGCGGGGTGGGCACCCGCACGAAGCCAGCAATGCGGGGGAATCCCTACGTCGGGATTCCCTCGAAATTGATCGCAGCTCAGCGCTGCAGGCCAACAACAGGAGCGATCCTCTCAGCAACCAAGAGCAACGCGCTCTTCTAAATAAAAATACAGCGCCCACAAGGCGCTAGAAGCAGCACAAGCTCCAGCAGTGGCCCCAAAAAGGTCAGAAGAAAGAGTCCTTGGTACTGGGGGACCACAGCACAGCGCAGCCAGGCAGGCCAGCACGCAGGGACCCCCAGGAAACAGCAGCTGGGTCCCGCGGCGGTTCCTCCTGGCAGAATGTCCCCTCCAAGTCAGCACAGAACATTTTTTATGGGGTCACAGCCCCTATATTTATAGGACATTTTCCTCTGTGACACAGCACAGGGCTGGGGATACCAGTTAGAACTGGTTTGGCGGAGCTTTGGAGCACTTTGTTTTGCTCAGCTCCTCTCTCCTTTCACAGGACAGGCTAGGGACATCAGACGCACCACAGGGGGTGGAGCCAGCATTGTGGAGGGAAGGCCCAGCCCTATTCAGGTCCCAGGTGCAACTCCTCCCTCCCATCTAGATGCAGATCTCCCTATTCACCACTGCGCTGACTCACCCTGCCCCTCCTGGAGCCACACACACCCCAGCCCCTGTCACTCACAAAGCCAGACATGCAATTCACATCAGGCAGGCAGACACAGAGCACACATAAATGCCAACTTCTAAAAGTGGCATTTCTACACCAGTCATAATAAATCTGCGCACACCATTGCGCAGCATTTATTCTCACGAGTTCGCACATACTAAAACTCGCCCCTGCACTCCTCTCACACCAGGAATTACCATGGACACACATATCCCCCATGCATTCCTATGGGAGGGCAGGACAATCTCACCACATGCACTCAGAGTGCGCACGCACTTTACACTGGGACACAGTGCTAAAGTGCGCAAAGGCCAAAAACTACTAAGATCAGGTCATATTACTAGGCAAAAAGTTCAGGGGTGAACCTGCCAAAAGGGCCAAGTCCAACACCTACACTGATGTTGCCAGGGAAGACGGTGCAATGCACAGACACCACACCCATTCCCAGTTGTAGTCAAGTAGCCCACAGGTGCAGTAAGCTAATGGCAGTCAAATGTGTGACCACAGACAACGCACATCACTAAGTGAAGCACAGGTTTATTACACAGTAGCAACATGCCGTAACCACTACAGATGCAAGGTAACCCCACCTGGTAGCGGGCACACAGTCAACAACTGTAGACGGAAGGAAGTCCATGGGTGTGGCGCACATCACCTGTAGGGACACAACAGCTACCAGCCTGGATGTGCAATCACGTCGTCGGTGGACACAGTTGACCAAACGAATCTGAAAGTACCCTGTGAAGGACAGAAATGACACACAGTCAAAAGCAATGGAGTACAGGACAGAACAGCAAAACTCATGCACAATACATGTTACAAGATACCCACCCAGAACCAAGTTAGCATGTCAACACTGTTGGGGAGTACAGCCCACCTGTAAGCACACATCGCAACACACATCCAGTCAAGTAGCCCATGGACACACTCCAACAGCACCAGAGCACCACCCACACATCATGCCAACTCACATCATTGACATGACACCTCAGGATACTCACATTCAGCTAAAGAAGTTGGTGATGAGCTGTGTGCGGACATCACCACCACCATCATCATCATCATCGTCACTGGCATCGTGGTCCAGGCCAGGATCCTCCACAGGTGGCGGATGTTGGTCATCGTCATCCTGGATGAGAGGCAACTCCTTCCGCACTGCCATGTTGTGGAGCATGCAGCAGACGATGATAATCTTGCACACCTTCGCAGGGGCATAT